>CM054157.1:326321-411321 GCA_028751875.1 Rapana venosa
CAGGGCCCCTCTGGCTGGTGGCCCCACGCCGGCCTAATATTGATGGGCTCCCTGTGGACTTCCGACTCTGGGGATAAGACATAACGAATCTGGGTATGGCTGTGGTGGGGTGAGTGGGATGAGCGGCGTGGGAACAGCTGGTTGGGGACCTCACAGAAAATGAGGCAGCGAAGAGAAGAAGAAGAAGAAGAAGAAGAAGAAGAAGAAGAAGAAGATGATGATGATGAAGAAAAAGAAGAAGGAGAAGAAGAAGAAAAAGAAGAAGTAGAAGAAGAAGAGATTTCATTAAATGCCAACTAGACTGTCACTGGGGAGATGGCTCGTATGCATCATTGCACAAGGTAATAACGTCTCCTTCCTCCTCTCTTTCTAACACTCCTCCCCATCTGCTAGTCTGTCTGTCTGTCTGTCTGTCTGTCTGTCTGTCTGTTTGTCTGTCTGTCTGTCTGGCTACACGTCTTATCTTTTTGTCTATTCATCTGCCAGTCTGTCTATCTGCATGCGTTGATCTCTCTGGCTTTTGAAATGCTTTGTGTTGCTGATACTTGCATGTTTGTGTTCTTGAAATCTTGTCACAGCAAAGGAGAGATGGAGTGTGTCAGGATGAGAAGAGGATGTGGATGGGTAAGCCGTGTGTGGATTGCGTGTGGTTGACGGCAGCCACAGCTGGGGGCTGTGATCTGACTGTACACCAGGACGTGGGGCTGAGTTTCTGCTGAGATGTCTGTTGGAGGTGATGTTGATTTTCCTCTTAGGTTAACTCTAGCTCTTACTTCACACCCCTGAAAGTCCTTCAGACGAGACTGGTGTGGAAATGCACGCTGAACATGTCGTGGAGCTGTTAGGTCTCTGTGTTGTGTCGTGGAGCTGTTAGGTCTCTGTGTTGTGGAGCTGTTAGGTCTCTGTGTTGTGGAGCTGTTAGGTCTCTGTGTTGTGGAGCTGTTAGGTCTCTGTGTTGTGTTGTGGAGCTGTTAGGTCTCTGTGTTGTGTTGTGGAGCTGTTAGGTTTCTGTGTTGTGTTCAGGAGCTGTTAGGTCTCTGTGTTGTGGAGCTGTTAGGTCTCTGTGTTGTGTTGTGGAGCTGTTAGGTCTCTGTGTTGTGTTGTGGAGCTGTTAGGTCTCTGTGTTGTGTTGTGGAGCTGTTAGGTCTCTGTGTTGTGTTGTGGAGCTGTTAGGTCTCTGTGTTGTGTTGTGGAGCTGTTAGGTCTCTGTGTTGTGTTGTGGAGCTGTTAGGTCTCTGTGTTGTGTTGTGGAGCTGTTAGGTCTCTGTGTTGTGTTGTGGAGCTGTTAGGTCTCTGTGTTGTGTTGTGGAGCTGTTAGGTCTCTGTGTTGTGTTGTGGAGCTGTTAGGTCTCTGTGTTGTGGAGCTGTTAGGTCTCTGTGTTGTGTTGTGGAGCTGTTAGGTCTCTGTGTTCAGGAGCTGTTAGGTTTCTGTGTTGTGTTCAGGAGCTGTTAGGTCTCTGTGTTGTGGAGCTGTTAGGTCTCTGTGTTGTGTTGTGGAGCTGTTAGGTCTCTGTGTTGTGTTGTGGAGCTGTTAGGTCTCTGTGTTGTGTTGTGGAGCTGTTAGGTCTCTGTGTTGTGTTGTGGAGCTGTTAGGTCTCTGTGTTGTGTTGTGGAGCTGTTAGGTCTCTGTGTTGTGTTGTGGAGCTGTTAGGTCTCTGTGTTGTGTTGTGGAGCTGTTAGGTCTCTGTGTTGTGTTGTGGAGCTGTTAGGTCTCTGTGTTCAGGAGCTGTTAGGTCTCTGTGTTGTGGAGCTGTTAGGTCTCTGTGTTGTGGAGCTGTTAGGTCTCTGTGTTGTGGAGCTGTTAGGTCTCTGTGTTGTGGAGCTGTTAGGTCTCTGTGTTGTGGAGCTGTTAGGTCTCTGTGTTGTGGAGCTGTTAGGTCTCTGTGATGTGTTGTGGAGTGTAGGCAGCCATGCCGAGGCCAGGAGCACAGCCACATACAGTGCTGCTGGAGAGGGAGGGGTGGCCAGGTTCAGGCTGCCACGACACACTGCCCGGAAAAAGGCAGGACAGTGCAGTGCCCTAGCTCCTCCACAGGGAGGGAGTTAAAGGACAAGTCCTCCTGTCACATCAGCAGCTGTTGGCTGTGGGAGGGAGAGACAGACAGCACACATAAGAAAAGCAGTGCTTGCTGACGTGCGGCAGTCCACGGATCAAGTCACACACAGGCCCTGAGGACAGAACACCTCTACAGTAATCAAGCTCCACATGGGACAGAGTGACATTCAACTTTAGAACTACTTCATCATCTCAGAGAAAGAAAGCAGGCTCTAGTATCCAAACATCACTGTGGGTATTGAATTACCTTAGTGCATCTTGTCCCGTTTTCAGTGTATTAAAGTATGTGCTTATTTCTACAGGAACAATACTAAGATTCTTCATTGCAATGTGAAGAAAATGCTCATCTGGAGAATGCCCACCATAAAAGTGGTAGCTGTATAGTCAAGTCTTTTGTTTGTCTGGAAAAAAGTATTTCCCCCGTCATTTTCGACTTTTTTCACTTCGTTAAGTTCCATCATTTTTAATGAGGGAGAGGGCATAAACAGTCTGGTGGTCATAGCCTCGGACTCGTAATTTGAGAGCGTGGGTTTGAGTCTTCACAGAGGCTTTGAGTCTTCACAGAGGCTTTGAGTCTTCACAGAAGGTTTAGCACTAGCGGAGTTTTCATCTGGAGTTGGCGTAGGCACTGATTCGTCTGCCCCGAAAGTCTTCCGGGTGAGACAATGACCGGTGTGGAAAAACTTGCAGAATATCTTCCGCCATGTTAAAAGCTATTCACCTTTGCCATAAGTGTGAGCCATATGGGGTATGGGGAAATGACACAGCATAGCCATTATGCCGCAGGGAGAGGACTAGATAGACTGCACTAGATACACGCTGTTCATGACACGCTAGCTGTCTGAAACACTCTCTCAGTGCACTGCCTTCACTAACGGCTCCCTATGAAGGAATGAAGGCACAAGCCAAGTCCAAAGGTCGAGATCACTTTCAAGGGGCTGTCGTTGCGTTACTGTTTCAGTGGTGTACACCTTGTGCTGAAAAGCTATCAAACTCCACTTTATTTCTTGCCTGATGAAACTTGAGCTCCTCGCCTTCTGTAGCGACTTTTCTACCACCATTCCTCAGTGTGCACTGAAGAGTTGGGACGTGGGCATTAAAAACAGATCCGGGAAGAACACTCACAGAAAGAGGAGATTTGACAGGACAGAAGTGCTCCCTGTAGTACCTCACACACAGACAGACAGACAGACAGACAGACAGACAGACAGAGACATAGATACACAGAAGACAGAAAGAGAGAGAAGGAATAGACAGCTCTACAGAGGGGAAATAGGGATGAGAGGGGGATAGTGGAAAAAGAGAGGTGGCGAGAGGGAAAGGACAGTCGCAGAGAGAGATGGTGGAAATAGTGTCTGGAAAGAACAAGACAGGATGAGGAGGAGAGAGAGAGAGGAGAGAGAGAGAGAGAGAGAGAGAGAGAGAGAGAGAGAGAGAGAGAGAGAGAGAGAGAGAGAGAGGGAGAGCATTTGCATCAACACCTTGGTGATTTCCATCACACTCGTGTTCATAAGCATACCTCTTTCTTCTCCTCGTTTACCCATCTTTACATCACCGCCCCATATCCTCTGGGTTTTTTCTGTTGTTCTCCATTCTCATTTCCACGTACTTGTCTTATCTTCTGATTGTGATTCTTCTGTTTGATCTGGATGTTTATGTTTTCTTTACTCTGCTTGTTCTTCTCCTCTTTATCATCAACTTTGGTCACCTTGTTTTCAATGTCTTTGTCCTCGATATTTTTTTTCTTTTTGTTCTTTTTCCTGTCACTGTTGTTTTGTTGTTTGTTGTTGCTACGCGTGCTTGTGCATATTGGAAGTGGTTGTGTGTGCATTGGGTTGGTGCATAGACGATCTATATTTTGACAAGAAGGAACACAGGATAAGGCCAGCAGGCAGGACAGCAGCAACAACCCACACTGGAATGTTGCTGACGGCAGGTCACACTGGGGTCACCCAGAATGTGCACTCTGACTCTCTCATCCACCTGAGAATCACTGTGAAACTGCAAGTACAGGATGAGAAGTTTGTGTATATGGCTTTCTTTTTTTTCTTTTAAAGTACCTTGCCATGTATGGGCAGCCATATCCCGACTGTAGAGGATTTTCTCCTGATCACTAGGTTGTTTTGCTAAAACCTGGGCCTGGACCTAGACAACCTCAGATACCATCCCAAAGCAGAACAACCTTAGGATCCAGGCAGTGGCACTTTGCTGACATCACTTCACTGACCGAGGAAGGTGTTGTGTTTCTTTACCTGGGCCAGAGGTAAAGTAATGGAATAAAATAAACCACTAAACACAACATGCCTTTTTGCTGGGGGCCATGACATTGCGGTCTTTACTGGAATGAGTTGGTAGATTCCTTAGAAAAAACCGGTACCTCAGAATGTACAAGTGACACAATGATTCATAGCACGCCCCTAAGTTCATGGTCATTTGAAATGATCTCAGTTATTGCAAACTCTAGGTCAGTTTTTTAGACTTCAGTTTGATCGTCTGTGTTGCCCACAACATGTAGAAATTATAATTATAAACTTCGTCTGCATTGGAAAACTAAATACTCCCAAAATGTGTTTTGCATGTTGTTCTGCTATCATACTTATCAGTCCATCCTATAGTGTTTAACTGCCCTGTGCTCAGTGCCTCGTATACAAGCAAAGGAAGAGATCTCCGCCAAAAATATGGAAATATCCAAAGTATTCTGCATGATTCCGAGTGGCCAGTGTCCTAGTATCAGTTGCAGAAAGTATTTGTCAGTCACCAAGAGGAGGAGAGTTCATCTCCATGTGGTGTCTCTTGGGCAGTGTCGCATGGCGGAGCCCATCCCTCTCCAGGCCAGACCACAGCCCGTGTCCTCCATCAAGCTGGCCCCCTCGCCTTGACCTGCAACAAGCAGCCCTGGAGTTCCTGGTGGAACTTCATCCTCTTGACCGCTAACCTGACTTCAGGACAAAACCTCAAACTGAAGGGGTCCAGCAACGTCACACGATGTCCTACAGGGAACAGCACAAGGAGGGAGACGAAGAGGCAGACAGAAAAAAACTAACGATGGGAAGACATCAGAGAGTGAACTGGCCTTGAGTGGAACGATCTGCTACAGAAAGCAGAGGACCGCGAGACGTGGAGGAAGCTGGTTGCAAAATCTTCATTCGTGCCCCAACGGTCCAAGGGACCTCGGGATAGGTGAGGTGAGGATTAGGAGAGTAAATGTAATCTGACAGACTTACCTACATCCATTACATCCTTCATCCTTCCACCCTTCCCCTCATCCCCTTTTTGTGTACATTCTTGACGGGAATGTACCACTGTCTAACTCATCTTGTAGTGAATGGAGATGAAACTAATGAGAAAGAGACGAAAGAGAAAAAAAAGCCCACATAAACAAACAACGACGCTATTCCATGATTGAAATAAAATTCTTGAAACCCGACAGCAAATCCCCAGATTGAAATAGAATCCCTGGAAAACACAACCCCGGCTCCATCAGAGAAATATGACCCCAGCTGCCTGCACTGTCCAACTCTGGGGACTGCAGACGTGGACAGCTCCAGCCAGGGCTGTATGCACTTCTCCTTGGGGAGAGAGCGAGCGAGAGAGAGAGAGAGAGAGAGAGAGAGAGGGGGGGGGGGGGGGAGAGAGAGAGAGAGAGAGAGAGGAGAGGGGGGGGGGAGAGAGAGTCAGACAGACAGACAGACGGACAAACAGACTCTTAGAACCACTGGGAATCAAAACCACACACACACACACACACACACACACACACCCACACACACACACCACACACACACACACACACACACACACACACACACACGAGCGCATGCACACGGACGCACAAACTCACGCACGCATGCATGCACCACGCTCACATACAGGGACAACAAAAACTGAAAGAACACACACACCAAAACACCACACACACACACCACACACACACACACACACACACACACACACACACCACACCACACACACACTTAGAGGCACAAAAAAGAAAGAAGACACTCACACACACACACACATACGCGCGCGCGCAAATTACCACCTATTACTTTGAGTGAAGAGACGAAGTAAAGAACACACACACACACACACACACACACACACACACACACACACACACACACACACACACACACACACGCGCGCGCGCGCGCACACACTCACACACACACACACAGAAAGTTGTCAATGGAAATGTCCCTCCAAAGATCACCAATAGCTTCAAAATCAATGAACACAGACATAATCATCTACTAACATTTCCGAGACCAAGAAATAATCTTTACAAAAGAAGCTTCTTGTACTCAGGTAGTGATTTATGGAACAAGCTCCCAAAACGCTTAAAATGTATCAAAAACAAAAATCAGTTCAAGACACAGCTAAAAAGCCATCTAATGCATGAATGCCTAGGAATTGACTAATAAGGCAAATCAACCATGACTAATACGGCAAAATCAACCATGACTAATACGGCAAAATCAACCATACTTACATTTATCAGCACTAATGGCATTCCTTAAAAAAAATTCAAGTATGTCTTACTGTGACTAGAAATTCTACAGTCACACGCTGTATATGTGTGGAGGGAGGGGGAGGCAGGAAAGAGGCACACTAATTATGCAAAGAAGTAAGAGTAATCTATACAAGCTAGTAAATAATCTACAAATGTTAAAACAAGTGGAAAGGAGGACAATTTTAAAAATCTTTTTATGGTAGACCTGATAGCTTGATAGTGTGTCCTCTCTCTCTCTCTCTCTCTCTCTCTCTCTCTCTCTCTCTCTCTCTCTCTCTCTCTCTCTCTCTCTCTCTCTCTCTCTCTCTCTCTCTCTCTCTCTCTCTCTCTCTCTTCTCCTCTCCTCTCCTTTCCTCTCCTCTCCTCTCCTCATGCCCGTTGTCTTGTCTAATTCAATAGATTTTATCGTGGATGTTGTTTTTATTGCAGTTAGAGATGAGATTATTAGTACTATTATAAGCGATACTGTTTTAGTTTGATATTGTTTTAGTTTGATAGTCCAGTTGATTATGGGCTTTTGAATTTTGTATCGTATAGGGGTTCTACTTGTTTGAATAATTGTTGTTTTTTAATTATTAATTTTCTGTTTGATTGAATGTGTTTTTCCCCTTCCCCCTTGATACTCCTCCCCACCCCCATCCTTTCCAATGCTTTTCTGTTATCATCGTAATGTTGTTGTCTCATGGTGATGGGGATTATTTGTTATATTGTTGTCTCATGGTGATGGGTGATTGTTGTTATTATTGTATCTCTATTATAATAATCATTATTATTGTCTTATTTGACTTATCTTGCTTGTTTGATAGTTATCGGTGAATATATTATTTTTAAAAAGCGCTATTTGAAGAGTATGAGCGCATAAAAAGCACACGCTTGCTGGGTGGCGGAGGAGAGGAGGGAGGTCATTGAAGGCAATATTATCAGTAATGACGCAACGTATGCCTAGTATTTTCTAACGTTTTGTTCCTGTACCTTTTTATTATCTAAAGTATAAACGTGTAAGAATGGATGAAACAGTAGGTGAAGTAATTTGTTTTATGATGTTCTTTTTTTAATTCATAAAACATTTTTTAATTTAAATGTGTGTGTGGACGTGAGCGCGCACGCGCGCAGGTGTGTAGGAGTATGTGTGTGCGTGTATATGTATATGTGGTAATTTGTATTTTCAATGTATTACCTTATCGGTTTTCCTTTTTTTACTGGTTTAATTTAATGGTAAATGATGCAATGGTGTAGTATCTTAGTATAACCATTAAGAAATTTGTTCTTAGATAGATGGCTTGATGAAAAAAAGCAAATGCATTGCTTATTCAATGTACCATCCAGAAATAAAATTTTGACTTGACTTGACTTCACACACACACAGAGGCACGCACACACACGCGCGCACACACACACACACACACACACACACACCACACACACACACACACACACACACACACACACACACACACACACACACACACACACACAAAAGCAAATGCATTGCTTATTCAATGTACCATCTGGAAATAAATTTTGACTTGACTTGACTTGACTTGACACACACACACACACACACACACATACACACACACTGATACAAACCCAAGCACGGACACACGCATGCAGACACAAGCTTTAGTTACATCGACCACAGAAGTGCATTACGCCTGATTTATAGGCTGAGACTGCACACGCATTAGCGACAGTGTTCTGAAAGTAATAAAGGGAAGAACAACTGGCCGAGCCACCCTGTGGAGTGCATGGAGTGCAGCCTCCCTCCCCTCTGGGTCAGCAGCGGCTCAGCCTGGCTCTGGAGAACAGCGCCCTGCCCGCTGCAGGCACAGCACCTGCTGGGTCAGCACACAGACAGATAGCTAGGTCAGCACACAGACAGATAGCTAGGTCAGCACACAGACAGATAGCTAGGTCAGCACACAGACAGATAGCTAGGTCAGCACACAGACAGATAGCTAGGTCAGCACACAGACAGATAGCTAGGTCAGCACACAGACAGATAGCTAGGTCAGCACACAGACAGATAGCTAGGTCAGCACACAGACAGATAGCTGGGTCAGCACACAGACAGATAGCTGGGTCAGCACACAGACAGATAGCTGGGTCAGCACACAGACAGATAGCTGGGTCAGCACACAGACAGATAGCTAGGTCAGCACACAGACAGATAGCTAGGTCAGCACACAGACAGATAGCTAGGTCAGCACACAGACAGATAGCTAGGTCAGCACACAGACAGTTAGCTAGGTCAGCACACAGACAGATAGCTAGGTCAGCACACAGACAGATAGCTAGGTCAGCACACAGACAGATAGCTAGGTCAGCACACAGACAGATAGCTAGGTCAGCACACAGACAGATAGCTAGGTCAGCACACAGACAGATAGCTAGGTCAGCACACAGACAGATAGCTAGGTCAGCACACAGACAGATAGCTAGGTCAGCACACAGACAGATAGCTAGGTCAGCACACAGACAGATAGCTAGGTCAGCACACAGACAGATAGCTAGGTCAACACACAGACAGATAGCTAGGTCAGCACACAGACAGATAGCTAGGTCAGCACACAGACAGATAGCTAGGTCAACACACAGACAGATAGCTAGGTTAGCACACAGACAGATAGCTAGGTCAGCACACAGACAGATAGCTAGGTCAGCACACAGACAGATAGCTAGGTCAACACACAGACAGATAGCTAGGTCAGCACACAGACAGATAGCTAGGTCAACACACAGACAGATAGCTAGATCAGCACACAGACATATAGCTAGGTCAGCACACAGACAGATAGCTGGGTCAGCACACAGACAGATAGCTAGGTCAGCACACAGACAGATAGCTAGGTCAGCACACAGACAGATAGCTAGGTCAGCACACAGACAGATAGCTAGGTCAGCACACAGACAGATAGCTAGATCAACACAGACAGATAGCTAGGTCAGCACACATACAGATAGCTAGGTCAGCACACAGACAGATAGCTAGGTCAGCACACAGACAGATAGCTAGGTCAGCACACAGACAGATAGCTAGGTCAGCACACAGACAGATAGCTAGGTCAGCACACAGACAAATAGCAGGGTTGGTGTTGTGCTGTGTGGTGCTGTGCTGCAGTGTATCGTACTGTATTGCGGTGTAGTGTAGTGTAGTGGATTGTTTAGTACTATGTTCTGTTATGTTGTTTCAGCTTGTCTATTTCTTGTACTATACTGCACTGCATTCTATCGTACGGTATCGTATTCTAACGTATCGTATTTTATGGTATTGTATTTTTTGGGACATCGGGTTTTTTGGGGTGTCATCCAAAAGACTAGCACCCAGACCACCTCTCAAGGTCTAGTAGGTGGGGCAAATTTCAGGCACAAACGTTGGTGAAACCGGCACTTTTCCCTTTGTAGGCAGGCAGGTTATCTGGAGACTGCCGTGGATGGTAGTGAGGACAGGCCAGCATGTTTCCGCCAGGGCGTGGATCCACACTTGACCAGCACCTCACTGTAGACACTGCTCCAGCTGTAAGGACATGCCTGGCTGTTCATTCTGACCTATCTTTTGATTTCTTCATTATCGATTGTCTATTCATTCTGTCATTTCGAGAATAATGGAATAAGCACCCATGTGCTTTTTCATCCAGTCCTCGTGCGTATGCAATTTTGCTCCCACCAGCACACATGGCCTACTCTTTCGAAAGGCGGAACAGGTTTAGACGTATGGGCAAAATGTTTAGCGTGCGTTTTGCACACAGGCCCTCAGTTTATAGTCTCATCTAAAGGACTAGCATGCTCTTGTGCGTGTGAAGAAGACTTGCATGTGCTATGTATGTGTGTATATATACACATGTTCAGGAGAGAGAGAGAGAGAGAGAGAGAGAGGAGAGAGAGAGAGAGAGAGAGAGAGAGAGAGAGAGAGAGAGAGAGAGACAGGCGCACACACACAACACACACTGAGAGACGGCAAAAGAAGAGAAAGATACAGTACGTGTTGTGCGTGCGCGCGCGCGCGCGTGTATGTGTGTGTCTAAACCACCAACCAACGAAACAGTGTCGCACAATTCACAGGTGTGTCCCGAATTAGTTACACAACGCTGGGAAAAGACTCTGATATTTAATTACCTCGTGTCACAATAGTGGAGGTGCCTTGCCCACAGCACATCCCCACTCTCTCTCTCTCGGTCAAGTGGGGATACGGACAGTCAGTGACATGTTCTCCAAAGGCCAGGGTTGCAGCACACGAGGACTGTGCAAGTCAAGCCTCCTAGTCATTGAGTCATAGTCGATCACTGAAGACTAAGCTGTAAAGTGGAATTGATCATACAGCCTCTCACTTTGCTGTTGCCCCAGCGTTTAATCAAGACAAGTGATAAAGCCCAGGCGCTGAAGGTACTTCCACTACTATTGTCTAAATGTATTTGTTTATTTACCTATCCATGTTCGTTCAGGTGTTTTGTATGTCGGTTTGAGTGCGTTTATTTGTTTCCTTCCATGCGTTGCCTTTTGTCATGTTTTGTCAAACCCCATCACTTTGCTTCAAGAAATTAACGGCCTGACCTCAGCATTCAGGCAGCGCCTGTACATCTTCAAAGTGTCATTGTGCATGGGTGTAAATTACTACCGAGATCAAACAACAAGCTTTTGTGTTTTTCTGTTTAAAATCAGGGTAGTGTGGTACAAAAATACGCAGTCGAGATTGTTGATACTGTCTATACAATCTAGAGGGCGGTGGATGTACAGTAAGTTTGGTTTGTTTGCTTCTTCAGTTACTATCATCGTCTTTATTGTAGATCGTGGCCTTCGTTCGTTTTAGAAGTACTTAAACAAGAACAAGCAAATGGCGTTCTCTGTGGTGTTCGGAAATTGGAGAAGAAGAGGAATAAGCTGATCCCTGTTCAATGACTGTCACGGCAGCACAAAGGCAGTGTTGACCATGCACGATACAACAACACATGTGCTCAGCCCAGGTATGATAATTATGTAGTGTTCACAAACCTCATCACTGACGGCTTTTCTGTCGGGCAGAAAATGGTGAGTTCAGTTTTGCCCATGTAGAAAAGGAGCTTAGGCAGACAAGACTACATGGCTGAAAGTGGACACCACTCCTCTGTCTGTCTGTCTGTCTGTCTGTTTCCATCAGGGAGAAGTTGAAGCCAGCATTCCTTGTTCGCCACCAGGCCTCCTCCTCCTCTCTCCTCCCTCTCCATAATGGAGAGAGAGCAAACAAACGAGTAGCTGAGTCGAGTTGGGTTTCGTGTTCTGCTGTTTTGCTTCTGCATGGCTGGCTGGTTCAGGGGATGAGCTGAGAGAACAATCTGTGTGTGAGAGTGCTTGCCAAACATGACTACTTGTGCTCTTTGTTTTATTCTTGGAAGTACAGAGGCTCTGCCTGTGGTGGCAATGATATTAAGATCTGCCAAGATATGATTTCATTCAGATCTGTTGGACTGATTAATTGATTGATTGATTCACTCATTCATTCATTTGTGCTGTTTTCTTTATTTTGTGGAATTCATTCTTTCATTCATTGGGTGTTACGTTGCTTCAGGCCTGAAACTAAATCCAAGCCACTGCATCCTACAAAATACCTAGCTATGCTTTAATTATGCCCTTTGCTACAATTACGGCTCGAAACTTGTGTTATTTTAGAATAAAAAGAAACGAAATCTCGGAAAGGAAGCAAACCTAAACCAAGCGACAGTATAATACAAAAAGAAGTGGTAGCTATTTTCTCTCCATCACTTTCAATCACACAATCAGCAGAAGCGCTTACTCCTTCTCTGACCCACAAGAGCATCCAGAGCTTCGGCTAACTGGTTTTCCCTACTGTGCTCATTGCAGGCTGTGACAGAGTTAACTGTTTCTGACTGCAGTGTTCACTGCAGGCTGTGACACAGTTAACTGTTTCTGACTGCAGTGTTCACTGCAGGCTGTGACACAGTCAGTTAACTGTTTCTGACTGCAGTGTTTACTGCAGGCTGTGACACAGTCAGTTAACTGTTTCTGACTGCAATGTTCATTGCAGGCTGTGACACAGTCAACTGTTTCTGACTGCAGTGTTCACTGCAGGCTGTGACACAGTCAACTGTTTCTGACTGCAGTGTTCACTGCAGGCTGTGACACAGTAATAATAATAATAATATATGGAATTTATATAGCGCTGAATCTTGTAAAAAACAAACAAATCGAAGCACTTGCACTCAATCATTTTCACGCATGCAACTCTCCTTAAACATAATGAACAACAGATTTCAAAACCATGCGCGCGCACGTATGCACGCATGCACGCACACGCACGCACGCACACACACACACACACACACACACACACACACACACACACACACACACACACACACACACACACACACACACACACACTCGGAACAACACTTAGAAGGTGAAAGATGCTGTTGAAAATTAGGGACAGATATTTGGGGGGAAAGTCTCAGGTAGGAAATAAGTGTGTTTTGAGGCTGGATTTGAAGGTATCAAGTGAAGGCTTTTGGCGAAGTGAAAGAGGGAGGTCATTCCAGGTGGATGGACCAGAAACAGAGAAGGAGCGACGGCCAACAGTGGTTTGTTTGAATCTGGGTGTTCGAAAGCACAAAGTATCTGCGGCTGAACGAAGGGAACGGGATGGAGTGTACAGATGAAGACAGTTACAGAGATAAGAGGGTGCAGATTTGTGGAGACATTTGAAACAGAGGGTATTGATTTTATACTCCAGTCTTTGTGAGACAGGCAGCCAGTGAAGAGATCGCAGAAGAGGAGTGATGTGTTCAGATTTTTTCTTTCTTAGGACCACTCGAGCTGCAGAGTTTTGTATGCGTTGAAGAGAGTGAATAGATGATGCTGGTAGGCCAGCCAAAAGAGAGTTACAGTAGTCTAAACGTGAAAGAATGAGAGATGTGACGAGCTTGGAAGTTGCATCAGTGGACAGATACTTGCGAATCCCGCTTATGCGCCGTAATTGATAGTAGCAAGACTGGCAGGTCTGGGTGATGAATTTTTTCATAGAGAGTGTGTTGTCAAGAACTACTCCTAAATACTTCACAGAGTTGGACAAAGGAACTGACGTATTGCCGAATTCTATTGAAGTTTTTGCGATAGAGGAAAGTTTATGTTTGGTCCCTATGAGCATGGCTTCGGTTTTATCGGCATTAAGTTGTAACTTGTTCTGAGTCATCCAGTTTTGAATGTCTTAAAGGCAGTAGGACATATTTGTCAGGAGGGAAGGCAAGTTTTCAACAGTATCACTGCACTGAAGCTGAGTATCATTGGCATAGAAATGATGATCAATATGGTGGTTGTTTATTATATGTGAGAGTGGAGCAGTGTAGAGAGTAAAGAGAACAGGGCCCAGAACTGATCCCTGCGGGACTCCACAACATGCCATTATGACAGGTTTTGATTGAATTTTGTTTACAATAACTTTCTGGAACCTGTCTGTGAGGCATGAAGTAAACCAGGTGAGGGCTGTGACGTTAATACCAAACGTATTTTGGAGGCGAGAAAGAAGAATTGAGTGATCTATGGTATCAAAGGCTGCAGCTAAGTCAAGTCAACTGTTTCTGACTGCAGTGTTCATTGCAGGCTATGACACAGTTAACTTTCTGACTGCAGTGTTCACTGCAGGCTGTGACACAGTCAGTTAACTGTTTCTGACTGCAGAGTTCACTGCAGGCTTTGACACAGTTAACTGTTTCTGACTGCAGTGTTCACTGCAGGCTTCCTGTCTTGGACAGCGCTTTGTCAAAAGGACATCACAGTTGTTACAGCATTTTCTCCTGGGCCTTTGCACAGTTCTATGCTGCCCTGGTTCTTTTGGTGCGCATGTAGTCCACTATCGATTGGTTGGTTGAGTGAGTGAATCATGTGGTGTTGTTTTTTACCACTGATTCTTTTTGTTTTTTGTGGTGTGGTAGTTCTTTCACTTGTTATTAAACCAAGTCTTCCGTACATTTTGATTGTTTTAATGGTGGTTTTCTAATACCTGAATCGCCACTATGATCACCTGCAATATGCTCAGCTACCTTGCTGCAGTCAGAGCCAAGTCAAATAACAGTGACTGATTCCTTTGTGGTAGAAAGACAGCAATACTACAAAGTAAACTTCATTGCACAGACAACAATGGACTGCTGACAGGAAGCCATCTTGTGTCCATCCCTTTTCATTGCAGAGTCAACTGGAGAATCTCTCCTTCAATGCACCCCAAATGACCTCCACAGCTTCTTCTTCCTTCCGCGCAAAAGCAAAGGGCAGGTAACTTTCTTGCTGCATCGTGGGCTAGCTGTGTGATGCAGTCAGCTGTTGCTGCCTTTTCTTCTCATTTACCAGAAACACCAAGCAGCCATGGATCTTGTGGTTTGTAATCTAGACACTATTGGCATCAAACTGCACCTCGGGCAATTTTGCACCATTCATACAACAGGCAAAATTTTGGCATTTTTTCATCAAAACTGAATATAGCTTTAAACTGTGAGCAAGATGCCACGCCTTCATGCTTTGTTAGATCAGATGAACTAGTGAGAAGTCAGGACATAGAACATGAAGAGGGAGGAGAGAGAGAATAAATTCATTGACAAACTGAGTAGCTAGGAATAATGAACATGTAGGATTATCTCGTATGTTTGACATGCTTTTCTAATAAATCGTATTGTGCAACTGAAAACCGTGTAGAAAAAACTTTATTTTGAATGTATAAAACATCGCTCAATTCCAGTGATGATAAGTTTAGATGGAGACCTAAAGGCTTATGACCCTGATTGAAATATGGCGATAACTGCGCCATTCTTAGTTTGAATCAGTGGAACTGAAATGACTCAAATGCAGACACAAAAGCACAAATTTAAGGTATATTTTAGCTTTCGATGTGAACGAGTATAAGATTAGAGACTAAGGATGTTCTAAAGATGACGATTCGTGTATTATGAAGCTAGTTTAGACAGACAAATCACTTCTTTACTGCCTGGTCTTCGGTGACGTTTCTGCTCTGCTGCTTCCCTGCCGCTGATTTCACTGTTTCGGCCTCGCTAAACCCAGATGTGTCATGTTGCATCCTCCGAGTCGGAAGTCCAAAGGGAGTCTATCATTGTTAGGCCATCGTGGGGCCACGAGCCAATGGGGCACTGCACTGCTGCTTGGTGACTTTGGTTGTGTTCAGTGGTGCCTGTTCTGAGCTGACATACGCAAGACACCCCCTACTAAGCCCCCTGCTGACGACATTAACAGCTCAGTCACGGAGCCAGACTGAGTGGAGACACTCATCCGGGAGGTGACCACCACAACGCCCCTCCAGCCATCTTTCCCATGAACCTCCAACCGCAAAGGCTTTGGCACACCCTGACCACAGGCATGGAGGTGTGTGGGGAAACCTGAACTAAGGAAACCATGAGGCCAGCTGACTGAGGCCACCAAATCAGAGACACTGATTGCAGGATGACTAATGGTGATGAGGCTGATGCACTGACACTGGTACGGAAGTGCATGTGCTCTGAGACTGTGTGATAGGTCTGTACTCTACGCTTCCTATAATAACGTAACGGCGTCAACCGGGCCCAAGAGACACAAATACCTGCAATGTTGGTCATGCAGGTAATTTGAGCAACATACTTCAGATTGCACCTGTGAAGTAGATGGAGCTCGACTGTGTGGTCCCAGTCTTTCGAAAGAGCCCCTAGCCAGCTCGGCCTGGGAAGGAGGTGGCCGGAGTCCAAAAGATCCTGAGGACTCTGATGGGGTTCCATCCAGCCAAGAGGCTAACTACTGCGCCACGGCGCCGGTATCATATTGATTTTGCATATCTTGTTATGGTCTGTGGTTAGAAAAGTGGGTCTTCATTCGATTCCCTTGTGTTCAATGTTTCACTTCAGAAATGTATAACCCAGACATTATCAGCTGCATTACACTAAGCAGTTCAATCCCTTCACAACACAGATGTAAATGAAAACCCTCAAAGCAAACAGTCAGCAAGGCAGTGTGAACACAGAAGCTATTTATTTTTCTCTCCTTCGCTTCCTTTATATGACAGTGTCTGCTACAGCTTGTTCTCACTGGGTGGCCCCATATGGCGTCCATCCATCTCTTCTCTTCATCAGCTGAACAACAAAGGGAGGCGCACAGCTTGGAAGTGTCATGCTGCACTGTGTTCAAGCACTGGAGCGCAACAGAAGCTGTTTGTCTGAAATGGCACTCGGCAAACACTGTCCATTTCTGAGAGTGGGTGTTGGTTTGTCGACATTTTGGTTTCTTTGTTTTAGTTTGCCCGACTTGTTCCTGTCCTTTTTGCTTCTTCGTTTTTGTAACCTAAAAGGAAATAGTTGTTTTCCACGAGCAGAGAATATTCAGTAACACCATGACATAAAACGTTGAAGTTGTTCACACAGTCCTACCTGCAGCCCAAATCGAGCTACCTGTCTTCGAAAGATGAATGGAGTGTTACGATATGGACGAAATGCTAAACATGCATACGTTCTCTCAGGTCACATCACTTTTCTAAGGAACAAAGGAGTGTGTGTATAAAGGGCAAGCAGATTCCTTCTGTAACTTACTTAGTCCTGTCAATCAGTCTGTCTTTCTGTGTAGCTTTCCTTCTTTCATTCCATTTAAAAAAAAATTTGGCTTGTTTGTTTGTTCGTATCTTTCTTTCTTTCTTGCTTTCCTTCCATTTTGGCTGCCTCATGTTTGTTACAGACATTCCTGTCCCGCTGTCCTCAAGGAGGTACAGGGACATAACTCTTGCTAACTCTACTTATGCTCCACAGTCCACAATTTGGGGACAAATGTCTCAATAAAATCCATCAACTGATTCCTAAACTAATGACCAAATTTGTTTTCTTTGCAATTATACCATATCCAAAAATTACCTTTTCTATACTTGTTTTATTTTGAGGTAACGGAGTAAGTACTTATGTGGGTTTTGTTTACATCCAATCCCCGTGTGTATGCAATTTTGTACATTTTATCATCCGTTCCTACCAGCGCACTCCTCCGAAAAGTGGAACAGGTTTTAACTTGTGCGCAAGATGTTCTGCGTGCGTTCGCACACGGGACCTCGGTTTATAGTAGAACCCCCCACAAAATCACAAAACTCAATGTCGGAAGGGAATTCTCTCTCTCTCTCTCTCTCTCTCGCTCTCGCTCTCGCGCTCTCTCTCTCTGCTTTTATTCTATCCTCACTTGTATTTCTGTTATACGTTATTCATTCAAAGAGTCATTGTGTTTACATTAACTGAATTTATGTCTCTGACAGAAACTATTATATTGCTCATGAAAATTCACATATGTAAATTTAAAGTGATCTTCGGCACGCGACCACCCCATGATTATGGATTAGGTAGTGTAGGGGGTTGTCTGACATAGCTATGGGGAGTTTCACCCTGGAGCCTATCTATCTATCTATCTATCTATCTATCTATCTATCTATCTATCTATCTATCTATCTATCTATCTATCTATCTATCTATCTATCTATCTATCTATCTATCTATCTATCTATCTATCTATCTATCTATCTATCATCTAATCTATATCTTGTGAACGCAGAATGTATCCTGTTTGTTTACTTTGGTGTGTATGTAGTAATACGAGATGTATTGTGTTCCACTTTATCATATTGTGTTGTATTACACTGTATTGCATTGGGGAGGAGTGGAGTGGAGTGGAGTGCAATGCAGCGCATTGTAGTGTAGTGTAATGTAGTGTAGTGTAATGTAGTGTAGTGTAATGTAGTGTAGTGTAATGTAGTGTAGTGTAATGTAGTGCAGTGTAATGTAGTGTAATGTAGTGTAGTGTAATGTAGTGCAATGTAGTGTAGTGTAATGTAGTGTAATAAAATGTAATGTAGTGTAGTGTTTAGTGTAGTGTGATGCAGTGTAGTGTAGTGTAGTGTGTAGTTATTATGGTGTAATGTAATATAATGTAGTGTAGTTTAGTGCAATGTAATATTGTGTAGTGTAGTGTGTAGTGAATTGTAGTGTAATGTAGTATAATGTAGTGTAATGCACTGTAGTGCATTGCAGTGCATTGTACTGGAGTGGAGTGGATTGCAATGGAGCGTAGTATAGTGTAGTATAGCGTAATGTAGTATAATGTAGTGGATTGTAGTGTAGCGCAGCGTATGTAGTGTAGTGTAGCGTAGTGTAGTATAGTGTAGTATAGTGTAGTGTAGTGTAGTGTAGTGTAGCGTAGTGTAGTATAGTAAAGTGTAGTGTGGCGTAGTGTAGTGAAGGGCAATGTAGTGTAGTATAGTGTAATGTAGTGTAGTGTAGCGTAGTGTAGTATAGTGCAATATAGTGTAGTGTAGCATAGTGTAGTGTAGTGCACGTAGTGTAGTGTAGTGTATTGAGTGTAGTGTAGTGTAGCGTAGCGTAGTGTAGTGTAGTGTAGCGCAGCGTAGTGTAGTCTATTGTAGTGAGTGTAATGTAGTGTAGTGTAGTGTAGTGTAGCGTAGTGTAGTGTAGTGTAGTGTAGCGTTGCGTAGCGTAGTATAGTGTAGTGTAGTAAAGTGTTTGTACTGTATTTGCTGTACTTACCAGTGCTGTGCTGCATTGTGCTGTGCTGTGGTTCAGTACTGTAGTTTCTGTAATCTATAGGTGCTGTGGTTCAGTACTGTAGTTTCTGTAATCTATAGGTGCTGTGGTTCAGTACTGTAGTTAGTGTAATCTATCGGTGCTGTGGTTCAGTACTGTAGTTAGTGTAATCTATCGGTGCTGTGGTTCAGTACTGTAGTTAGTGTAATCTATTGGTGCTGTGGTTCAGTACTGTAGTTTCTGTAATCTATCGGTGCTGTGGTTCAGTACTGTAGTTAGTGTAATCTATCGGTGCTGTGGTTCAGTACTGTAGTTAGTGTAATCTATCGGTGCTGTGGTTCAGTACTGTAGTTAGTGTAATCTAACGGTGTTGTGGTTCAGTACTGTAGTTAGTGTAATCTATCGGTGCTGTGGTTCAGTACCGTAGTTTCTGTAATCTATCGGTGCTGTGGTTCAGTACTGTAGTTTCTGTAATCTATCGGTGCTGTGGTTCAGTACTGTTGTTAATGTGATCTGTCGGTGCTGTGCTGTGGTTCAGTACTGTAGTTAGTGTAATCTATCGGTGCTGTGGTTCAGTACTGTAGTTAGTGTAATCTATCGGTGCTGTGGTTCAGTACTGTAGTTAGTGTAATCTATCGGTGCTGTGGTTCAGTACTGTAGTTAGTGTAATCTATCGGTGCTGTGGTTCAGTACTGTAGTTAGTGTAATCTAACGGTGCTGTGGTTCAGTACTGTAGTTAGTGTAATCTGTCGGTGCTGTGGTTCAGTGCTGTAGTTAGTGTAATCTGTCGGTGCTGTACTGTGGTTCAGTACTGTAGTTAGTGTAATCTGTCGGTGCTGTACTGTGGTTCAGTACTGTAGTTAGTGTAATCTGTCGGTGCTGTACTGTGGTTCAGTACTGTAGTTAGTGTAATCTGTCGGTGCTGTACTGTGGTTCAGTACTGTAGTTAGTGTAATCTGTCGGTGCTGTACTGTGGTTCAGTACTGTAGTTAGTGTAATCTGTCGGTGCTGTACTGTGGTTCAGTACTGTAGTTAGTGTAATCTGTCGGTGCTGTACTGTGGTTCAGTACTGTAGTTAGTGTAATCTATCGGTGCTGTACTGTGGTTCAGTACTGTAGTTAGTGTAATCTGTCGGTGCTGTACTGTGGTTCAGTACTGTTGTTAGTGTAATCTGTCGGTGCTGTACTGTGGTTCAGTACTGTTGTTAGTGTAATCTGTCGGTGCTGTACTGTGGTTCAGTACTGTAGTTAGTGTAATCTGTCGGTGCTGTACTGTGGTTCAGTGCTGTAGTTAGTGTAATCTGTCGGTGCTGTACTGTGGTTCAGTACTGTAGTTAGTGTAATCTGTCGGTGCTGTACTGTGGTTCAGTACTGTAGTTAGTGTAATCTGTCGGTGCTGTACTGTGATTCAGTACTGTAGTTAGTGTAATCTGTCGGTGCTATACTGTGGTTCAGTGCTGTAGTTAGTGTTATCTGTCGGTGCTGTACTGTGGTTCAGTACTGTAGTTAGTGTAATCTGTCGGTGCTGTACTGTGGTTCAGTACTGTAGTTAGTGTAATCTATCGGTGCTGTACTGTGCAGTACTGTAGTTAGTGTAATCTGTCGGTGCTGTACTGTGGTTCAGTACTGTAGTTAGTGTAATCTGTCGGTGCTGTACTGTGGTTCAGTACTGTAGTTAGTGTAATCTGTCGGTGCTGTACTGTGGTTCAGTACTGTAGTTAGTGTAATCTGTCGGTGCTGTACTGTGGTTCAGTACTGTAGTTAGTGTAATCTGTCGGTGCTGTACTGTGGTTCAGTACTGTTGTTAGTGTAATCTGTCGGTGCTGTACTGTGCAGTACTGTAGTTAGTGTAATCTGTCGGTGCTGTACTGTGGTTCAGTGCTGTAGTTAGTGTAATCTGTCGGTGCTGTACTGTGCAGTACTGTAGTTAGTGTAATCTGTCGGTGCTGTACTGTGGTTCAGTACTGTTGTTAGTGTAATCTGTTGGTGCTGTACTGTGGTTCAGTACTGTAGTTAGTGTAATCTGTTGGTGCTGTACTGTGCAGTACTGGGATGTCGTGGGTTGCAGTCTAGTGTGCACTGGTCAGCCGTGATGTGTTAGTCGGTGATGTGTTATGCTGTACTGTGATATTCGGTGATGTGTTTATTATGCTGCACTGTGTTATTCGGTGTGTTATGCTGCACTGTGTTATTCGGTGATGTGTTATGCAGTACTGTGATATTCGGTGATGTGTTATGCTGCACTGTGTTATTCGGTGATGTGTTATGCTGCACTGTGTTATTCGGTGATGTGTTATGCAGTACTGTGATATTCGGTGATGTGTTTATTATGGTGTACTGTGTTATTCGGTGATGTGTTATGCTGCACTGTGTTATTTGGTGATGTGTTATGCTGCACTGTGTTATTCGGTGATGTGTTTATTGTGCTGCACTGTGTTATTCGGTGATGTGTTTATTATGCTGCACTGTGTTAATCAGTGATGTGTTATGCTGCACTGTGTTATTTGCTGATGTGTTATGCTGCACTGTGTTATTCGGTGATGTGTTATCCTTTCCTCTGCCTGTCTCCTCTCCTCTGCCTGTCTCCTCTCCTCTCCTCTGCCTGTCTCCTCTCCTCTGCCTGTCTCCTCTCCTCTCCTCTGCCTGTCTCCTCTCCTCTCCTCTGCCTGTCTCCTCCTCTGCCTGTCTCCTCTCCTCTGCCTGTCTCCTGTCTCCTCTCCTCTCCTCTGCCTGGCTTCTGTCTCTGTTGATTTGACTGGGCAGCTTCTTATAGTAATACACCGGTGTTCGCTGAGCCGCCATGTTCCTATCACTTGAGCCAGCTCTCAGTCACACAGCGGTTGTGTGGTCGTGTGGTAGTGTTGTTTCTGCAAGGCACCTGGTGTCACTTCCAGTGTTGTATGGTATCCCGACAACTGGCATGGTGCTGCTTTATCTGGTAATTGTAGCACAAAATGCAAAGTCCAGGCCTGCCCATAGCCAAGGGAGATTACACTTATCAACGAGAGAGATTTTTTAATTTTATTTTTTAATTCTTTTATATCGAGGATAATGGAAAAAGCACTTATGTGATTTTTTACATCTTGTCCCCGTCTGTATGCAGTTTTATAAATAAGAGAGAGAGAGAGAGAGAGAGAGAGAGAGAGAGAGAGAGAGAGAGAGAGAGAGAGATGCAGACAGTGGTAGAGACAAAGACAGAAACAATTAGCTGGAGAAATACAAAGACAGAGAGAGAGACACACACAGTGAGAAAGACAGAGGCACAGAGAGAGAGACAGAGAGAGAGAGACAGAGGGACGGAGAGAGAGTCAGAGGAAGAGTCAGAGATAGAGGCAGAGAAAGACAAAGAGAAAAAGACAGAAAAAGAGACAAGTAGAGAAAGACAGGAAGAGAAGCAGATACACAGACAGACAGACAGGCAGATTTAGAGACCAACACAAAGACATCAAAAGTGAGGGAGAGAAAGAGGGCTTGTCTGCCTTACATGTGAGCAGGGGGACTTGTGGGGTACAGACTGGCCTCCTTCCACCAACAGCTGCTCACCTCTAGCTGCTGACTCTTTAACGGCCTGGCATCCAGTGCAGCCTGCACTGGGAGAAGGAAGGGTGGCCGCCGCTTCCAGACTACAGCTGCTCAGGGTGCTGTGCAGGCCCCAGTGACTTCAGGGAGGATAGGGAGAGAGAGAGAGAGAGAGAGAGAGAGAGAGAGAGAGAGAGAGAGAGAGAGAGAGAGAGAGAGAGAGAGAGAGAGAGAGAGAGTAATGAATTGTTTGCCTTTGGCTTGAGGTTCTCTGGACACAGTTCATTAACAATTCTAGGAAAGACATTCAAGATCTTCGCTAGCGGATAAAGCCACTGACACTTCCATGTCAAATATTTGGAAAGTAAGTGTGAAAAGCACATGCGTGAACAGTCTGACAGGTTATGTCCCTTTGCCCCTTTAGCGACCTCGTCTCATTGCTATGCATAAGAGCTAGAGACTTCAAGGACGACAACTCTTCTTTCGTTCTGAGAGGAGAGCGAGCGAGCGAGCGAGAGAGAGAGAGGAGAGAGAGAGAGAGAGAGAGAGAGCGACAGGCAGGCACGCAGGCACGCAGGCAGGCAAGCAGGTAGAGAGAGACAGAGAGAGATACAGAGAGAGAGAGAAAGAGAGAGCAATAGCTTTAATGAACAGAGAGACGAGAGAGACAGGAAGGGACAGGGACGGAGAGAGCTGTAATGAACAAAATTCCATTTGATTTTTGGGTCAGTTTATCAAAAGAGAAAAAAAATTCAGCCATCTAACATCACAATTAAGATTTTTTTAAGTTATCAGTATGATAAATATTTGAAGTTCATGCGTTCTTAATTTGTTTTAGAAGTTGTTTGTCTGGTATTTCCCCTTTTCTTCTTATCTTTTGGTTTATTGCTTTGTTCATATAATGTTTAGGTTTTAACTTTAACCCAAATATTCATAGTTTCATACGCTAACTGATCTCCAATCAAAAGACTGAATACAACTGCTGGTGAGTTTTTGTTGCAGAGCACTGCATCAACTGTTGTGAATTACACGCCAACCTAAAACTCCATAGTGAAACCTAACTTTACCACATTCTGAAAACAAAGCAAGCTAAAAAACAAACAAACAAACAAACAAACAAACAAACAAACAAACGAAACGGTAACTGTGCTGAAAAAGTTTGAAGTATACTCTAGCACAAAAGAACCGTGTGACAACTGACTAAAGGAAGAGTGCAGTGTTGCAGTGTATTCTCCAGCTTATGGAATAACAGAAAAGAAATGATGTCAAACCCATCACACCAGAAAGAGGTGAAGATAAAGAAAGGGAAGAGAGAAAAAAATGAAAAAGGAGAAGAAAGAGGAGGAAGAAAAAGAAGGAGGAGGAGGAGTAGGACAAGAAGAAGAAGGAAAATCAAGGAGAATAAAAACAAGAGGAACAAGAGTGTACAACACACACACACACACACACACACACACACACACACACACACACACACACACAGAGAAAAAAAAAACAGGCAAATGATCAATTCTGTGATCTGTAAGTCCTCCCTTCCCAGGTCCTACACTCAACCACTTCAAGACATGGAAACAACAATCCTTCCCCCCCCTGCAAACAGGCAAACAATGAGTGACGAGGAGAGAGTGTGCAGTGAAAGGCAACAAGTGTCTGAATGAGCACACCTCGATACTGGTCATGCTGCAACTTCTACAGCACTTAGAAACAAACAATTCTAGCTGCATCCCCTCCCCTCACCCCCCCCCCCTCTCTCTCTCTCTCTCTCTCTCTCTCTCTCTCTCTCTCTCTCTCTCTCTCTCTCTCTCTCGTTAGAGCTCAGTTTTTTAAATTCCTTTTCCCCTGTTTCAATACATCTGATTGTCCTTGTTTCTTTTTGTTTTTTTAAATTATTTTGTCAAAACATTCTCCATCAATTCCTTTTAACCTTGTTCGTCTTTTATCAGTTTTTGGCCCTTCTTTCCATTTTTGAATGCTTCTTAATAGACTGGCAAAATGCATAGTCACACACATGCATATAATTATATACCTTTCAGAAACAAGGAAAACAAAACAAAAACTCACCAAAACAGAACCCAAAAAAGCAAAGCAAACAAAACCTATCTTCTGTGTCTGTCTGTATGTCTGTCCGTCCGTCTCTGTTTTTCTTATATCATTCTGTTTGCATCTCTGTCTGTCTGTCTGTCTGTCTGTCTGTATCTCTTTCATTCACTCTTTTTCTTTCTCTCTGTCTATCTTGTCTGTATGTCTGTCTGTCTCTGTCTGTCTGTCTGTCTCTCTCTCTCTCTGAAAAGGTTTTTTAAAATTTCTTTCCTAATAGAGAGTAAATGACTTTACGGTTATGTACAGTACACCACATTGATATGTTGTCAATCCATGCACATTCTTTTCTTTCTTTATTACTCATTTGTTAACGTCTGCGATAAATTATTCTTCATATATTTTCATCCATATCCCAAATCATACAAACCAGTGTTGAAAACTAAGTACTGTATCCGCCATTGAAATTTAAAAAAAATCATATGAAACCAGAGTGTTTCTGTCTGCATGGGCTGTGTTGAGATGGAAAAGTAAGTTAAGAGTTATTCACCTTGACAACGGTATTTGACGGCTCGTTTCACGTGGAAACAAAACAGGAAGGGAAGCATCCCCTGCATTGTTGTGTCATCGTGGAAAGAAAGAAAAAAAGAAAGAATGAAAGAAAGAAAGAAATAATGAAAGAAAGAAAGAGAATATTGGAAGATTCTCAATAGCAATGGGGTTGATCCTTATGAGATGACACAACAGTCATGGTCCTCGCACCCAGCTTCACCTGACAACTAACTGTATCAGCATCGTGACTGACATTGTTTTCAGCAACAGCGCGCACACCCCTGAAGAAGCGTTCAGGAGGTACACAGGGCTGAAGGCATACAAGCTCTGCGGTTCTGGTCAGTTCGTGATCCTTGGACATAGGTACAGACCTGGCGGATTTCAGAACGTAATGGTCATGGCTGAAGAGTGTAGTTCATGTCGGTACACATGGTGCACTTCTTCTCTCCGGCCTGTCCTCTTCCCCGTTTACCTTCATGTCATGATTTTAGTCAGTCAGTTAGTCAGTCAGTCAGTCAGTGTGTGTGTGCATGTGTGTGTGTGCGTGTGTGTCTGTGCATGCGTGCGCGTGTTTAATAAAAGGGGATGTCTGTGTGTGTAATAAAAGGGGATGTGTGTATATGTGTCGGTGTGTGTGTGTGTGTGTGTTGTGTGTGTGTGTGTGTGTGTAATAAAAGGGGATGTGTGTATATGTGTGTGTGTGTAATAAAAGGGGATGTGTGCATATGTGTGTGTGCGCGTGTGTGTGTGTGTGTAATAAAAGGGGATGTGTGTTTGTGTGCGTGAGTGTGTGTGTAATAAAAGGGGATGTCTGTGTGTGCAATAAAAGGGTATGTGTATATATGTGTGTGTGTGTGTGTCTGTGCTTGTGTGCGTGCGTGCGTGTGTATTTATTAAAAGGGGATGTGTGTGCGTGCGTGATTGTGTGTGTGTAATAAAAGGGGATGTCTGTGTGTGTAATAAGAGGGATGTGTGGGTGTATGTGTGTGTTTGTGTGTGTGTGTGTGTGTGTGTGTGTGTGTGTGGGCGGACATGTGTGTACTTGTACTTGTCTGTTGTATTTTCCAAATGCACTGCCCGCTGTTTGTGTGTAACATTGTTAGTGCTCATAGTAGTTCCCGACAATAAACATGACAGAGCAAGCTTGATGAAATCACCACAGTTCCTATCATGGATTTTATGTATTTATTTATTCATGTGTTCATTTATTTATTTATTCATTTATTTATTATTCATTAACTCTTTTATTTCAGGGGACAATGGAATAGGCACTCATGTGTGTGTGTGTGTGTGGGGGGGGGGGGGATTGCATCTAGTACCTGTGTGTATGCGGTTTTTGCAAATTTTGTCATCCCTTCCGACTGGCACACAAGGGCCTACTCTTCCGAAAAGCGGAACAGGTTTTAACAGGTGCGCAAGATGTTCGAACCCAGGTCAGCAGATCACGAGCACGATGTGCAACGCTCTGACCACCAGGCTGTCCTGCCCCCCAGTAGCTGGCACATGGAAGCCCCATCTTTTGACATTCACAGTAGCTCATTTCTTAGTGGTGTGTGTGCGATTTTCCATCTTGTATCTAGAATTTAGTTTGTTCAAGAAAACCTGAATATCTGGTTTTTATTTTGTTTATTCTGTTTCTCTGTATAAAATATGTTCGCAGTAGAATAATCAAATCGAGTCTATCATTCTATCTCTTTTGATGTTTTCTATTGTACCGAAAAGTAATTCACAATTAAAGTTCTGTGACAGATATCTCATCTTTCCTTTAACATATTTTCCAGTTGAAACCAAACAGATTGTGAGTACTGACAAAAGTGTAAATAGTGCTCTATCGTGTCCTTTTCCTCGTTGCAAAAACTACATCTATCGCCGTCAGTAATGCCCATCTTCATCAAGATACTATTTGTCACCAATTTTTTCTGCAGCATATTTTGGTCTGAAACCACTCAATGTGAAGTCTGGTATTTGTTGCACCGTTTTGAGGGCTGCATTCCAGTCAATGGCGGTGTGAAGTTTGCCCCCAGTGCACAAAGGGTCAATGTCCATCATTTCTGTTTCCTCTGTCATAAAATTTTTAGTATCAAAAGCCTGGGATCCCCTTGTGTCGGAACTGCATTATTTGCTTCTTCTCTGCTTTATCTGTCTTCTCTGTCGTCTCTGTCTTCTCTGCTTTCTCTGTCGTCTCTGTCGTCTCTGTCTTCTCTGCTTTCTCTGTCGTCTCTGTCTTCTCTGCTTTCTCTGTCTTCTCTGATTTCTCTGCTTTCTCTGTCTTCTCTGATTTCTCTGCTTTCTCTGTCTTCTCTACTTTCTCTGCTTTCTCTGTCGTCTTTGTCTTCTCTGCTTTTCTCTGTCGTCTTTGTCTTCTCTGCTTTCTCTGTCTTCTCTGCTTTCTCTGTCGTCTTTGTCTTCTCTGCTTTCTCTGTCTTCTCTGCTTTCTCTGTCTTCTCTACTTTCTCTGCTTTCTCTGTCTTCTCTACTTTCTCTGCTTTCTCTGTCTTCTCTGCTTTCTCTGCTTTCTCTGTCGTCTCTGCTTTCTCTGCTTTCTCTGTCTTCTCTGCTTTCTCTGCTTTCTCTGTCTTCTCTACTTTCTCTGCTTTCTCTGTCTTCTCTACTTTCTCTGCTTTCTCTGTCTTCTCTGTCTTCTCTGTCGTCTCTGTTTTCTCTGCTTTCTCTGTCTTCTCTGTCGTCTCTGCTTTCTCTGTTTTCTCTGCTTTCTCTGTCTTCTCTGTCGTCTCTGCTTTCTATGCTTTCTCTGTCTTCTCTGTCTTCTCTGCTTTCTCTGTCTTCTCTGCTTTCTCTCTCTTCTCTGCTTTCTCTGTCTTCTCTACTTTCTCTGCTTTCTCTGCTTTCTCTGTCTTCTCTGCTTTCTCTGTCGTCTCTGTCTTCTCTGCTTTCTCTGTCTTCTCTGCTTTCTCTGTCTTCTCTGCTTTCTCTGTCTTCTCTGTCTTCTCTGCTTTCTCTGTCGTCTCTGTCTTCTCTGTCTTTTCTGCTTTCTCTGTCGTCTCTGTCTTCTCTGCTTTCTCTTGTCTTCTCTGCTTTCTCTGTCTTCTCTGCTTTCTCTGTCTTCTCTGCTTTCTCTGTCTTGTGGTTCTGGGCCTGCAGTGTGGAACAGTCAGGAGCAGTGAGGGTGTGCGGGGACTCCGCTCAAGCACAGTGCTCCTATGCCGACCATAGCCATGAAGGTTAGACAACTCCTCCCTGCACGCGTGACACCATCTCCACACAGCCCATAATTATGGCAAGGTATGTAAGAGAGAGACAGAGACAGACAGACAGACACAGAGGGAGACAGAAAGAGAGAGACAGAGAAAGAGACAGACTGACTGACAGAGAGAGACAGATGGAGAGACAGAGAGAGACAGATGGAGAAACAGAGAGAGACAGATGGAGAGACAGAGAGAGACAGACAGAGATAGACATGGGAGAGACGGAGATAGACAGATAGACATAGAGACAGAGCGAGCGAGCGAGCGAGCGAGAGAGATAGAGAGAGAGAGAGAGAGAGATGAGAGAGAGAGAGAGAGAGAGAGAGAGAGGCAGAGAGAGAGAGAGTGCATGTTGTGGGTAACGCCCAGAGTGCTTAAGCCGAGGAATGCTTAACAACAGCAGCAGCAGCAACAACAACAACAGCAACAACAACAGCAACAGGAACAACTCTTCTTCTTCCTCTTCGTCCATCGGGATCGATGATGACCATCTATTCGTCCTGGGATTGCGAGGGTCCATTTCTGTGGGTGCGAAGATGACTTATTTGGCCAATCCGTGCTTGAAAAGTTCTTGAGCAGTATGGACAGGGTATAGTGGCTGCTTTTGGAGACTTGGAGGCTCTAACTTTCCTGCATTGTTCAGCTGTCGCAATTCTGTTTGCTTTGTGGGCCTTGGCGCCACTGTGTACAGCTGCTCGCCACTGTGGCCTCTCCATTGCTGCCTGCTCCCATGAGTTTATCTCAATGTTGAAGGCTTTCAGTGAGACTTTCAGAGTGTCCTTGAAGCGTTTCTTCTGGCCTCCCTGGGAGCGCTTTCCATGCTGAAGTTCGCTAAACAGAAGTTTCTTGGGGAGCCGATGGTCTGGCATGCGAACTACATGGCCTGCCCAGCGAAGCTGGGTCTGCATCAGGATGGTGTGGATGCTGGGAAGGTTTGCTATAGTGAGCACCTCAGTGTCTGGGATCTTGTCCTGCCACTTGATGCCAAACAGTTTTCTCAAACAGGTGGTGTGGAAGTGGTTCAGCTTTTTAGCATGGCGTTGGTAGACTGTCCATGACTCTGAGCCATAGAGCAAGGTGGTGATCACTACCGCTTTGTAGACCTTGATCTTGGTTTCTGTTGAGATGCCTCTCCTGTCCCACACATTCTTTCGGAGTCTGCCAAAGGCAGAGATTGCTTTGGCGAGTCTGGTGTTGACCTCATCATCAATAGCTACTGTGCAGGAGAGGGTACTGCCAAGATAAGTAAATTTGTCCACTGCTTTGAGTCTATGTCCATTTACGGAGATGTTTGGTTCAACGTAGGACTTCCATGGGGCTGGTTGGTGCATTACCTCAGTCTTCTTGGTACTGATTGTCAACCCAAAGTTGTCGCAAGCATCAGAGAACTTGTCAACACTGTCTTGCATGTCGGCTTCAGAAGCAGCATTGAGGGCGCAATCATCAGCAAACAGGAAGTTGTTAATGATATCTGTTGAGACTTTGGTTTTTGCTTGAAGCCTCCTGAGATTGAAGAGTGATCCATCATACCTGTACCTGATGCTGACACCAGCATCCGAATCTCTGAACGCATCTGACAGCATTGCCAAAAACATGAGGCTGAACAGGGTGGGAGCAAGAACACAGCCCTGATTCACTCCGTTGGTGACTGGGAAGGGTTCAGATGCCTCTCCGTTGTCTTGTACTCTGGCCAGCATACCATCATGGAACTGACGTACGATGGCGATGAATTTTCTTGGGCAGCCGTACTTCGCCATGATTCTCCATAGACCCTCTTTGCTAACAGTATCAAAGGCCTTGGTCAGATCAACAAAGGTGGAGTAGAGGTCAGTGTTTTGTTCCTGACACTTCTCTTGGAGCTGCCTGGCAGCAAACACCATGTCGATAGTCCCGTGATCTTTCCGGAAGCCACATTGACTCTCTGGAAGAAGGTCTTGCTCAAGGTGGACTATGAGCCGGTTCAGCAGTACTCTGGCCAGGACCTTGCATGCGATGGACAGCAGGGATATTCCTCAGTGGTTGTCACAGGCCTGGTAGTTTCCTTTGTTCTTGTATAGATGTATGATGGAGGCATTTTTGAAGTCTTGCGGAAGTGTCTCATGCTGCCACACGACTTGGAAGAGCTCATGAAGTTTTTCAGTCAGTGCTCTGCCACCCCTTTTGTAGATCTCAGCTGGGATTGAGTCTGCGCCGGGTGCTTTACCACTGGACAGCAGGCGAATTGCTTTCTGGATCTCCTCAAAAGGTTGGTATGGCACTCATCGTCTCGTCGACTGGAACTTGTGGGAGGCGGTTAATAGCTTCGTCGTTCAGGGTAGTAGGACGGTTTAGAACATTGTCAAAATGTTCAGCCCATCTCTCAAAGATCTTTTTCTTTGTCAGTGATGAGAGTAGACCCATCTGCACTGAGGAGAGGTGGTGATGATCTTGATGTGGTGGGACCATAGATCTCTTTGAGTCCATCATAGAAGTTCTTCATGTCATTTCTGTCAGCATATCCTTGGATCTCATCTGCTTTATTGCCGATCCAGGAGTCTTGCATCTGACGCAGCTTTAGCTGGATGGTGCTACGCTTGTTCCTCAGTGCATCTTTCTTTGCTGTTGATGTTGGGTCATAAAGGTGGGCTTTATAGGCACAGCGCTTGTCTTCCAATAACTGTGTGATCTCTTCACAGTTCTCATCAAACCAGTCCCTGTGTCGCCTGGAAGTAGGGCCGAGGCACTCCATAGCTGTGTTATACACGATCTCACGGAGTGTTCCCCATGCTGATTCCACGTTTTGGCTATCCAGCACAATGGGCTCTAGGCGTTCCTCCAAGGCGGCAGCAAGAGAGCGCTTGACTGTGTCGTTCTTCATCTTGTTGACATTCAGGCCTTTAGGTGCTTTCACACCTTGTGGCCGTCTTCTGGGCTGGACACGCAACCTGATCTTTGAGACGATGAGACGGTGGTCTGTCCAACATTCTGCTCCACACATGGCCTTTGTGACACGAACATCCTGCCTGTCCCTCTTCCTGGTGATGACATAGTCAATAAGATGCCAGTGCCTAGAGCGGGGATGCATCCATGATGTCCTGTTACGTGTAGGGAGGTTGAAAGTCGTGTTTGTGATCAGTAGGTCATGCTCAACGCAAGTCTAGAGGAGCAGTAGGCCGTTGCTGTTGCAGTTGCCAACTCCATGCTTTCCAATCACACCTTCCCACGCGGTACTGTCACAGCCTACTCTCGCATTGAAGTCACCAAGGATGATGAGCTTGTCTGCATTGGGAACAGAAGCAATAACAGCATTCAAGTCTTCATAAAACTTGTCCTTGATGTCCTCTGGATTTGTCATGGTGGGAGCATAAGCACTGACAAGAGTAGCAAAATTCTTCCCATGAGATAAGGGGAATCTCATCGTCATAAGTCTATCATTCATTCCTTTTGGGGTCCAGCCAGCTTGCCAACAAGCGTTGTTCTTACTGCAAAGCCAACTCCAGCCTCACGTCTCTCTTCAGGCCCACGTCCACTCCAAAAGAAGGTGTAGCCTGTGCCTCGTTCGCATAGTTCGCCCTCGCCTGCTAGCCTGGTCTCACTAAGGGCAGCAATGTCGATGTTGTATCTGGCGAGTTCACTTGCGATACGTGCGGTTCGTCTCTGGGGTCTTGTGCTCTCGTTCCTGTCGAGAAACGTTCGCACATTCCAACTAGCAAGGTTCAGACACTGTATCCTATTATTTTTTCTTGATTTTTTCACTATGATTCGACCGCATGAGCAGGGTCCCCGCCAGCGGCGGTAAGCTAGCCAGGGTGATGTGGAGCAGGCAATGTTTAGGGCACCTTTTCCAGCCCCTTCCTCGTGCTAAGGAGGTGAGCAGTACACTCTGAAGAGGGCTGCTCAGTCGCTCAGACGGCTGCCGAAACCTACCGCTGCTCCATTCAGTAGGTAGCGACCCTAATAGCCTGAGCCGCCTGTGTGCAGGGTTGCAACTACGACTGCCAGTGTACCCACACCTGTCGCTTCGCCGCTTGCCTGTCGCCACAGGGCTTTTGATGATGGATGTATGATGAGTTGCGCAATGACTTTGTTTTAAGTGAAGAAGAGTTGCGCAACGTCGACCTCACTCTCTCGTCCGAGACCACCTATGTCCAGTGGCAAGAATGACTCAAGACGACTGGTGATGGAATCAGATGCAGTGGATGGCCAAGTTATCTTTAGTGCCTCAACTTGCCCTGTGCGCTCCACAGCGCAGTGCTGTAACCGCCTTTCTCTCCGTTGAACCATTTAGGTTTCCTCCGCAGCGTCCGCCGGTGTCCAGACTTTGCGTACCTGAGGTAGGCAAGCCCTCCTTTCCCAACTGCCATAGTGGCATGCAACTAGACAGTCTTAAGGCAAGTACAGTCAAGTGGAGCCCATCCCTCTTCTGACTGTTTTTTTGGGTCGGGGTTGGCTCCCCCACATGGAACAGGTAGTACTGGTTTACATGGTTACCAGTAGCAGGAGAAGCACTCTGACCTGACGCACAGCACCCTGACCTGACGCAGAGGAACAACTACAACAGCAACAACAACAGCAACAGGAACAACTACAAAAGCAACAACAACAGCAACAGGAACAACTACAACAGCAACAACAACAGGAACAACTACAACAGCAAACAACAGCAACAACAACAACAGCAGCAGCAACAACAACAACAGCAACAGGAACCACAACAACACAACAGCAACAACAACAGCAACAACAACAGCAACAATGACAACAACAACGATGACAACAACAACGATAACAACAAGAGCAATAGCAACAGCAACAACATCAACAACAACAACAACAGCAGCAACAAGAGGCAAGAAAGCAAAGCACACATCACACTACAGGTCATGGGGATGGGTGTTATTTCCCTAAAGCCTTTCAATAGCTTTTCCTTCAGCCTTGGAGGAGAGACATGTCACGATCTTTGTCACCAAGACTGCATCAACAGCACTTCACTGACAGCCCTTTGGAAAGTGAGTGTGAAAAGCACGTGCGTGAGCAGCCTGACAGGTTGTGTCCCTTTGCCTTTTCCAGCGCCCTCTGTCTCATTGCTATGCATGAGAATCACATACTTCAGGAACGACAACTCTTCCTTCGCTTTGGCTTCACTCAGCAGGAAACATGATAGACGTACCTGTGTGTGTGTGTGTGTGTGTGTGTGTGTGTGTTCTGGTGTGTGTGTGTGTGTACGTGTGTGTGTGTGTGTGTGTGTCTGGTGTGTGTGTGTACGTGTGTGTGTGTGTGTGTCTGGTGTGTGTGTGTGTACGTGTGTGTGTGTGTGTTTGTCTGGTGTGTGTGTTTGTCTGGTGTGTGTGTGTACGTGTGTGTGTGTGTGTGTGTGTGTGTGTGTGTGTGTCTGGTGTGTGTGTGTGTGTGTGTGTGTCTGGTGTGTGTTGTGTACGTGTGTGTGTGTTGTGTGTGTGTATTCGTCTGGTGTGTGTGTGTGTTTGTCTGTGTGTGTGTGTGTGTGTGTGTGTGTGTGTCTGTGTGTCTCTGTCTGTTTTCTGTCTGGTTATTGTGTGTGTGTGTGTTTGTGTGCGAGTGTATGTGTATGTTTGAGGGGGGGACAGACAGACACAGACAGACAGACACAGAAAGACAAACACAGACAGAGAGAACCAGAAACATGGACAGAGAAATAGAGGAGGGAGATAGATAGATAGAGATATAGATAGATAGATAGATAGATAGATAGATAGAGAGAGAGAGAGAGAGAAGAGGGGAGGAGAGAGAGAGATTGAGAGAGAGAGAGAGAGAGAGAGAGAGAGAGAGGAGAGAGATTGAGAGAGAGAGAGAGAGAGAGAGAGGAGAGAGAGAGAGATGAGAGAGAGAGAGGGGAGGAGAGAGAAAAGAGAGAGAGAGATTGAGAGAGAGAGAGAAGAGAGAGAGAGAGAGAGAGAGAGAGAGAGAGAGAGAGAGAGAGAGAGAGAGAGAGATTGAAGAGAGAGAACGGATATACAGACAAACACCAGTCTAACAGACAGAAGGAAAGTGCGGTCATGACTAGAATTTCGCAGAGGTTTTTTCTCCATGCACAATGGGTCAGTGGTTTGCTTTGTTTGTGTTTTTTTGTTACAAAAGTAAGCAAACGACGCTTGCTAAGAAAAGCTGAGATTCAAAGAAAGCTAGAACAAGGTTTGATTTCATTTTGTAGCCTACTTCTTAACTCAAATGTAACTCTGTTTTTTTATTTAATTTATTTTATGTTCTTGATTTAATCGTTAACATTATATCTTTCCTTTGCATCTTCACTCCAATCCCGAGTACTATGTGTTTGTTCTGCCTGCTCTACATAAAGAAAACCTGTTTGCATAGGAGACGCATATGCACAAGTGTTATTGTCTTTTTGTTATTTATTCTTTTATATCGATGATAATGGAATAAGCAATCATGTGCTATTTTACATCCAGTCCCTGTGTGTGCGGTTTTGTAAATTTTGACATCTGTTCCCATCGGCACACAATGGTAAAGCGGAACAGGATTTACCATGTGCGCAAGATGTTCTGCGTCCGTTCGCACACGGGACCTCGGTTTTATAGTCTCATCCGAAGGACCACTGTGTTTTGTGTGTGTGTGTGGTGTGTGTGTGTGTTGTGTGTGTGTGTGTGTGTGTGTGTGTGTGTGTGTGGTGTGTGTGTGTGCGCGCGCTCGCGCGCGCGCGTTTGTGTGTGTGTGTGTGTGTTGACTTTTTCTTTCTCGTCTGAATCACTTCTGTTTTCTTCCTACCTTCCTTCCAACTTTTAAGAAACTTCTGTCTTTATCTACTGATTCATTTTAAAACGTTTTTTTAATATTTTTTTCTTGTTCTTCTTTCTGTTTGTCTTAAGATTTAAAACTACAAATGTATCTTTAATAAAAGATAACATGTCATCGTTGCTAAACTTACTTCTCCCAGTTTTATTAGAAAGATGTCACAAAAATCCAGTTAAAACTTCATAAGAAATGTATTTCTATGTCAGCCTGAAAAAGCAGCATGTCCTTCGTAGTGTGTGCTTCTCAGATGCCTCTCTATCAAACTGTTATCAAGGTAACAGTTCTAAGTAAACACCTGAAAGGATCATTATAGCACTCAACAACACAGTAGCACAGTACTTTACTGCAGTCTCCAAGGGGGGATAATTTTAAAAATTTATAAAAAATCCCATAAACGAACAAGTGCAGAAGTTTGAAGAAAAAAAATTACAAGAACAAAAAAAGAAGAACTGCGAAGAAAAAAAAATTCTGAAGAAAAAAAATTTCCAAAGCAGAAAAAATTGGAAGGGAAAAAGAAGAATGAAAAGAATAAGAATTGTGAAGCTTTGCAAAGAAAAGAAGAAAAGAAAAATTGTGAAGAGAAAAAATGAAAAAAGAAGCAGAAATTGTGGGAAGAATAAAAAAAAAAAAGAATTGCAAAGAAGAAGAAGAATTGCAAAAAAGAAGAAAATTTGCAAAAAGAAAAAAAAAGGAGAAAAAAAATGGAAAAGATGTGTGGCATTCGGGGAGGGATTCAAGACAGGGAAAAGTTTGTAAAATTTAATTGGCGGGGGGAGTCTGTCTGTGGAAAAATTTTTGAAACATAGGAAGCATCTTGTTGTTTTATTTTGCCCCCAGGAAACAGTAAAGTGCTTGGGAGGGGCGGCAGGGTGCTGGCTATCGTTTGATTGAAAAAAAACTCTTGCAGGTGTTTTTGGAGTTTTTCTGCATTTTGATGGGAGGGTTAAAAAAGGAATTTTTAGAAATAAAACAAAAACCCCAAGCAAGGTTTTAGCTGATCATTGGTTAAAATTTTTGAGCATTGCCCTTTTTCTACGAATCTCTAGGGGCAGAGCGACAGGTTTGAAAAGGATGACCACAGACAGTTATTTCAAAATGGGATACCTCCATTTTATTTTCCCCCCCTTTTTCACTTTTCTTCAGTCCACAACTTTCTGCGCCATCTTTTCTTTCCAATGTATCAGTTTTTGAAAACATTCTCTGATAATTCCTTTCCATCCATTCTTTCTGAACTTTCTCGTTTCCATTCTGTTTGCAATTCCTTTCAGTCTATCAACGCCTACAAATTGCTTTACCTTGCGCAAGTACAGATTCCTTAAAAAACCACACCTAAATCATCGGTAATTTGGTTAGTTTGTGATTTATGCTATCTGCTATTTCTACTCTGTATTTCTCTCTTTGATTTTTCTACACTCTGCTTTTGTCCATTTTTCTGTTTCCTTGATTGTCTCCTTCTTCATTTTTATCTAGCTGTCTGTCTGTCTGTCTGTCTGTCTGTCTGTCTGTCTGTCTGTCTGTCTGTCCTCTCTCTCTCTCTCTCTCTCTCTCTCTCTCTCTCTCTCTCTCTTTCGAGAGTGGGGCGAGCTCCTTTGGATAGAGGCAGTAGAATCTTTTGCTCCATCAATTTTCCGTTTAAAACTTAATACATTGAGCACCATGCCGGTTGTTGGATTGCCAACAGCTTTGGAAGTCAGCATAGGTGCCCTGCTACAAGACCATCACCTCACGTCATGGAAAATCTGTGCAGAAGGTGACAACACGACAGTTGTACTTCGACTGAACACACAACAAACATGGCGAGTCAACAAACGTCTTCCACCTGCCAGCGATTCCGTAGGAAACCTCCTAGTCAGCTCAACAGAGATAAACGACGCCTAGAAGAGAAAAGGCGGCAGAGGAGAGGAGACAGGGGGAGGAGAACAGAAAGGAAGAGGGGAGGAGACAGACAGCAACAACAAGGCAAAAAGAAAGTCAGGCAAGTGAATTTTCCCTCTGAAAATTCACACAGTTTATTTATGCCTACAGGCTGTCTCACACATCAACAGGCCCCTGTCTCCAAACAACACACCGCTGCAGTGCTGTCTTCTGCACATGAATTCTGCCCTACGCCACGTGATGTCCCCGTGCTGGATGCAGACCCAATTCCGGATCAGCAGTGTGACATCAGCCTGGCTGACCATGTGTCTACTTCATGCGAGACTACCGGGGACAACGATGGTGACAGCATTCTATGGAAAGCTGAGGAGACTGGCTACAGTGTAAAGCTTATCAAAGACTATGTAGCAGAGTTAGCAGACAGGTTCCTGCAGAGAAGACTCAGAAACACCTCTAGAAATCAGGATTTTTGTCACATGCTTGTTTCTGAGGACAAATTTGATGTTATCTGTGAAAGTGATGATGTGGTGTTTGAGTTCAAGTGAACAGAAGATTCTCATGAACAAGCTGATTTTTTTCTGGTTTGTGAAAGGAGACACCAAGCACATGCCTGAGGAGGAATGGAAATTAACTTTAGGCTGCAGCTGTGGACACCTGCTGATCACGAGAGGTTCAAGACAGGATTGATGCTGGGGCTAGATGTGCTAAAAGTGATCATGGGCGCAGTCAGATTCTTTTTCAGAAAACTGATTGTGACTCTGATTGCCTGCTTTTGAATATGTGTGTGTGTGTGTGTGTGTGTGTGTGCATGCGTGCACATGAGTGCGCACATATATATATATATATTATATATATATATATATTATATATATATATGTTTGCATGTTTTGCGGCCATGCATGGTATGTACATGCGTGCAGGTCTGGGGTACATGCATTGGCAGGGTTTGTGAGTCTATGTGGTGTATGTGATTGAGAGAGAGAGAAAGAGAGAGAGAGAGATAAGAGAGAGAGAAAAGAGGGGAGAGAGAGAGAGAGAGAAGAGAGAGGGAGAGGGGGAGGGAGAGAGAGAGAGAGGGAGAGGAGGGGAGAGAGAGAGAAAAGAGAGCAAGTGTAACGACCGGGACAGCTACTGCAGCCCATGTGTTTGCAGAACGAAACAGAGCGAGCTGGTCAGCCTACCTGACTAGAGACATGCCTGATATGGACACCACACAGAGCCAGTTATGTCAATGTATGATGTAGCGAATTTGATTATGATTATATTGTAATCCCCCCCCCTCCCGTTTCAATGGGCAAACGCTAACAAAATAAACCGTTTAAATCATTGAATTTGTCTGTTTGCCTGTCTGTGTCTCTGTCTGTGTCTGTCTCTTTGTCTGTCTGTCTGTCTGTCTGTCTGTCTGTCTGTCTCTCTCCTCTCTCTCTCTCTCTCTCTCTCTCTCTTCTCTCTCTCTCTCTCTCTCCTCTCTTCTCCTGTTCCCCCGTTGTTCATTTCAACCTCTCCGCCCCGGCTGTGCTCAGAGGTGGCTATGTCACATCATCAGGGCTCTCAGTCCACATGCAGCCTGCCCCGCTGCCGCTGCCGTGGGGCCACCAGCCAGAGGTGGGGGGGGGGGGGGGGGGGAGGAGGGGCTGCACTGCTGCTGGGTCACTTGGTGGTGTCCAGTGGTTCCTCTTCTGAACTAACATCCTACTGATGCCCAACGCCAGATTGCGACCTCCACAACGTCCCTCCCCCCACTTTCTCCCGTGAACCTCCAACTGTGACACAAACTCACCACAGGTACAGAAGTGTTTGGGAAAATCGCCCCACACCACGAGACCAGAGCATCAGGGGCCACCGAATCAGAAAGTTGTTTTGTATTTCATGATGATCAGTGGTAATGGGGATGATGTCAGGATGCTTCTCCTGTAGTGTATGCACTTTGAGACTACTTGACAGCGCTGTACTCCACGCTTACTATCACAATAATCCTTGTGTCAACGGGGCCCCGAAAGATACAGACACCTGCAGTGTTGGCCAGGTCATTTGAGCAACACTCTCAAACTCAAACATTTGTAATGTGGATTAAGCTCGACTGTGTGGTCCCAGTCTTCCCACTGAGCCCACAGCACACTCACTTTGGGAAAGGCCGGTCGGATCCCCCCAAAAAACAAAACAAAACACACACACACACAAAACCACTTTTGAATCTTATGGCATTCGAACCTACGACCTCCCAGTCCGTTACCCAAGATACTAACCACTTCGCCAAGGCGGCTCTTTCTGAGTCGTCAACTTTAAAATAAGTTGTAATCCTTCATGTGAGACTATAAACCGAGGCCCCGTGTGCGAATGCATACAGAACATCTTGTGCCCACGTTAAAAACCCTTTCTGTCTTTGGAAGAGCAGGCCATTTCATGACAGTAGGAATGGATGCCATTTTCGTACAACCCCAGGTGTCAAGTTTACACACCATCCCCGAAGTCGGAATGCAACTGCCTTAACAGGGAATAACAATGGTCAGGTCCTACATGCAAAACCTCGCCATTGGCGAACCTGGGAGCTCTAGCCGAGGAACGAAAAACAAGCCATTTCTAGACAGACCATTTTCTGAAAGCCTTCTCCAGCAATTCCTTTCATTTTTTCCCTCTGAAATAAATTAGTGTTTGGCATTTCTTTCACTCTGTCAACGCTTCTTGAAAGACTGGCAAATTGCTTTGTCACACGCGAGTGCGAATTGTATTCAGTAATAATGCAAAGCGTCTGTCTTTGGGTTGGTTTGCTTTTCGGTCTGCTTGTGTGTTTGTACGTCTGTCTGTTTTTCTCTGATTTTTCGATGTGTGTGTGTGTGTGTGTGCGCGCGCGCGTGCGTGTGTGTGTGTTGTGTGTGTGTGTGTGTGTGTGTGTGTGTGTGTTTGAGAGAGAGAGAGAGAAAGGGGGAGAGAGAGAAAAAGGGGGAGAGGCGAGATGGAGGATGATAGATAGAACAGACACACAGATACACGACACACAGACACAGATAGACAGCAGAAAGACAGATAGATAGGACGGACGACGGGCAGCCAGGCAGACAGATGTATAGATACATAGATAGATACATAAACAGAACACTAGAGAAGAAGAGAAAGAGGTACAGAGACATACAGAGACATACAGAGACAGAAGACATGAAGAGAAAATGAGAGAAAGAGAAACAGACACAACCAAAGACAGAGGAGGAGAGACAGATGAAAAAAGTGGTAGAGGTAATGTGAAGGCAATCCCATTGCATATATATATATATATATATATATATATATATATATTATATATATAATATATATATATATATATATATATATATGTGAAGGCAATCCCATTGCATAATTTATATTATATATATATATATATATATATAATATATATATTATATATATATAATATATATACTCTTCTTCTTTTCTTTCATCTGCCGCTGGTGCCTTTCGGCGTCGCGGGGAGACACAGACGTCTGTCTGCAGCAAGGCGGGAGGCTTGATGTAGTGACAGGTCATGGGCTCGCAGGGTGTCAGCCACGGAGTCGCTCCATCGTCTCCTTGGTCTACCTCTGGCTTTCCAGCCATTGTGTTTGGTGGTGTATGCCCGTAGGGCTGGTTGGTTGGGCGGCATTCTAGTGAGGTGACCAAACCACCTGATCCTTTGTTGTTCGATATGGTGGAGAATTGGTGTTAGTCCGACCATGTCTCTGATCACCTCATTCTTGATCTTGTCACGTCTGGTCTTGTATGACAGCTTTTCCGGGCAGGCACATTTTCACATGTGACCAATTTTCTCTCTAAGGCTTTTGTTAGGGCCCATGTCTGACAACTGGTATGTGAGTGTTGGAACGAAGTGGCGTTGATGAGTTTTGCCTTGGTGCTCATTGGGATGCTGGAATGAATTATTTTAGAAGGGGGGCGAGTTGGTAACTGACTGCGTTTGCTTTCTGGCATCTTGTTTCTATCTCTCTATCCAATTTTCCATCTTCAGTGAAGAGGCTGCCAAGGTATTTAATATCTTTGGACTGTTTCAACTGGGTGCCGTTGATGTTGATTTCCAGCTTTCCTGGATTTCTGCTGACAGACATAACTTCTGTTTTGGTGATACTGATCTTCATGTCATACCTCTCGCAGCTTGTGTTGAGTTGGTCTGTGTGTTCTTGAAGAGCTGCTTTGTTCGGATTCATCAAGGACTGGTCGTCAGCAAATAATAGTTCGTTCAGGGCCTCAAGATCTGGGTTGGCTTCCTTTGTAATCTGGTCCATGTAGATCACGAAGAGAAGGGGAGAGAGTACGCAGCCTTGCCTGACCCCTGATGTAACCGGGAACCAGTCGGATGTTCCACTGGCTGTTCGGACTACGCTCATACTGTTGGCATAGATTGCTCTGATGTTATCAAGCAACTGCCCCTTCACGTCGTACTGCTCCAGGATCTTCCAGAGCTTGTCTCTGTTGACTCGGTCGAAAGCTTTTTCTTGATCAACGAATACTGTATGCAGGTCTTGGTTGTATTCGATGGCTCTTTCACACAGCTGTCGGAGTGCGAAAATGGCATCTGTGCACCCTCTTCCTTTCCGAAAGCCAAACTGGGCGTTGCTCAGTAGGTGTTCTGCTTTGGCTCTTGTGGGCTGTTCCAGAATCTTTGCATATATACATATATATACATATAATATTTACACTACGCTCTCCTTTCTTCCCCCTTTCCCTCAAGGTAACCCTCTCCCCCCACCCCTACCCAGCACCAAGACATCAACAAATGCCATCAATGAAGTCAGATGGGCTTTGCCGGAAAATACAAACACCTTTAAAAAAAACACACCCCAACTCCCCCACCCCTACCCCATCCTTAAACCTCCCAGCTGTCACCCCAAACAAAACTATACTTAATGAAGGGTTGCCTTCTGTCCTGCCGACAGCTGTGCCCTGATCCTTCTCTGACGATGTCTTTTCCCCGGGTTCTTTTTCTTCGTCCTATTATCTGACGCATTGCTGACAATGAACAGAAAACATCACTCACACATTCATCTTGACTGACTGCGATAAAAAAAAATCAGAATCAGTAGACAACGTTGCAATTTCATCTTGTATGATTTCTTGTTTACTTTTAAACCAAAAGTTTGGTTTTCATTTGGGGCGGAGGAGGTGTTGTTTTGTTCTTGTTTTCTTGTCGTTTTATTTTGTTTCGCTACATTGCTTGTTGGTATCTTGCTAGGTAGATAGGTTGATTGGTAAGACAGATAGATAGGTAGATAGATACATAGGTAGGTCGTTATTTATCCAATCATTCTTTTATTTCCAGGAGAATGGAATCCTCTGTGGTCGGCGGGGCTATAAAAACAGGATTGAATAGTTTTGGATAGGATAATGGAATAAACACTCATGTCATTTTACATCCAATTAGTGTGTATATGAAGTTTGTGGATTTTGTCATCTGTTCCCACTGGCACAAATGGCCAACTCTTCCGAAAGGCGCAATAGGTTTTAAAGTGCGCACAAGAAGATCACGGGATCTCGGTTTATAGTCTCATCCGAAGGAGTTTTGGGGAGAGTGGAGTCGGAACCGATGTTAACTCCAGCGGAAAAATCCTCTTAAACGAGAATCAACCCGGGTGAACAGATCACGAAAACATCACTCTAACCACCAGGCTATCCCGTCCCCGCAGTTGATACTGGGCAGGTGGTAGATAGGTAATTGGTATCAGGCAGGTGATAGGTAATTGGTATCAGGCAGGTAATAGATAGGTAGTTGGTATCAGGCAGGTGGTAGATATGTAATTGGTATCAGGCAGGTGGTAGATGGCAGATGGAAGATATTTGGTATTAGGCAAGTGGTAGATAGGTAATCGGTCTCAGGCAGATGGTAGATAGGTAATTGGTATTAAGTAGGCAAGTAGAGGTAGGTAGTTGCTAGACAGGTATGTAGATAGGTAAATCAGTCATGCATGACATTAGACAGACTGTAGTATGTAGTAGATAGGTATTAGGCATGCTGGGAGGTAGAGAGATAAGTTGGTATGTAGACAGGTAGGTCAGATGGTAGATAGGTATTTAGGTAATAGATAGGCAGGCAGATAGATGCATAAGTAGTACATTGATTAATTAATTGATTTATTGTTTGATTTACATTGATTGTCTGTTTCAATAATTGGAACGTACACTAAATAGCTGGTTCTATATGAATGTAACATCTATTTGGCTGTGTTATTTTCGAGTCAGTTAAATATTGTTAATATGTGAAACTTGGCTTTCATTTTCTTAGTGCCTATCGTTCTCCACTTAAGCAGAGTTTTCCATCATATTTCATTTAGTACCATCTACTTCCTGTCCATGTCTGTACTTCCTGTCCATGTCTGTACTTCCTGTCCATGTCTGTACTTCCTGTCCATGTCTGTACTTCCTGTCCATGTCTGTACTTCCTGTCCATGTCTGTACTTCTTGGAATGTAACAGCTGTTCTTGTCGTAAGAAAGCTGACCTGACATCCCAGTGATTGGTGTTGCTTATTCTCAAGGCTTGAGGGCAGGTTAATAGGCAGACAGAGACAGGAGACAGGCAGACAGAGACAGGAGACAGGCAGACAGAGACAGGAGACAGGCAGACAGAGACAGGAGACAGGCAGACAGAGACAGGAGACAGGCAGACAGAGACAGTAGACAGGCAGACAGAGGCAATAGACAGGCAGTAGACAGGCAGTAGACAGGCAGACACAGGCAGTAGACAGGCAGTAGACAGGCAGTAGACAGGCAGTAGACAGGCAGACAGAGGCAGTAGACAGGCAGTAGACAGGCAGTAGACAGGCAGACAGAGGCAATAGACTGGCAGACAGAGGCAATAGACAGGCAGACAGAGGCAATAGACAGGCAGACAGAGGCAATAGACTGGCAGACAGAGGCAATAGACAGGCAGACAGAGGCAATAGACAGGCAGACAGAGGCAATAGACAGGCAGACAGAGGCAATAGACAGGCAGACAGAGGCAATAGACAGGCAGACAGAGGCAATAGACAGGCAGACAGAGGCAATAGACAGGCAGACAGAGGCAATAGACTGGCAGACAGAGGCAATAGACAGGCAGACAGAGGCAATAGACAGGCAGACAGAGGCAATAGACAGGCAGACAGAGGCAATAGACAGGCAGACAGAGGCAATAGACTGGCAGACAGAGGCAATAGACAGGCAGACAGAGGCAATAGACAGGCAGACAGAGGCAATAGACAGGCAGACACAGGCATAAGACAGGGAGCCACACACACATGAAGGTAATATACTTTGGCAAAGTGATGGGGATTTCAGCTGTTGAAGGCAGGGACAGATTCTGAGATGAAACAGCAAGGGGAAAATGCTAGCTTTGAATAGGTATGTCTAGAGGCTGGATTTGAAGGTGTCATAGGTAGGTTTTTAGCAAAAGGAGATAGGGAGGTCGTTCCAGATCAATGGACGAGAGGTAGAGGTAGAGGAGCGACAGCCTAGGGGAAAGTGTTTGAATCTAGGTGTTGTAAGCACATGGCGTCTGCAGCAGAGCAGAGGGAACGTGAGGGAGTGTACAGGTGAAGACATTCACAGAGGCAGGAGGGTGCTGTGTTGTGGAAACATTTGTATCAGAGGGTACTGACATACACATAGAGTATGTTCATGACAAAATTTGGCCAAACGGAACCATACCATAGTTACAAAATAGAGACAATCGAAAATAGTGTCAAACTAATTTGCAGGCCATAAGAGTCCACAACAATAACAAGAAGAGAGATTGCGGTAACACAGTGACAGAAAAGCAATTAGAGTTGGTACAGGTACATGAGGGATGTTTTGGGGAGTATAATATCCCAATGCGAGACTGACACATGGACACAAGTCTCTCTACAAGTGCTTTCTGTACCCGTGTGGACAGTGCAGTAAGGTTCTGCAAAGCCAAACATCTCTGTTCATAATAACATGGACCGAGGGTTGCATCATCTTGCAGTTTGGTCGCTATTCTTTTTTATTGTTAGACGGAAAGAGCAAAGACGGTTTTCTTGGACATCCTTGTAAGTGTCATAAGTAGGTTTTTGACGAAGAGAGAGAAAGAGAGAGAGAGAAAGAGAGAGAGAGAGACAAATAAATACACATATATACATACATACATACATACATACATACATACATACATACATACATACATACATGTGCACACATATGCACTCATGTGCATGCATGCTAAAATATATACATTAACACATGTACACACAGAAGCACAAACATCCTCACTTTACCCACACACACACACACACACACACACACACACACACACACACACACACACACACACACACACACACACACACACACACACACACACACATTTTCGTCTAATATCACTTTAAGTGAACAGACGTAAAATTGAACACACACACCACACACACACACACACACACACACACACACACACACACACACACACACACACACACATACACACACACACACACACACACACATACACACACACACACACGCGCGCGCGCGCGCGCGCGCGCGCGCAATCAGAGATACTCGTTCAACACGTGAAGCCAGTTAAAAAGAAAGAAAGAAGTCATTCCTGAAGTCTGTGCTTCTCATGCATAACAATGAGACAGGGGGCGCTAAAAGGGGCAAAGGGGCATAACCTGTCCGAGCACTCACCCAGGAACGTTTCACTCCTGCTCCTCAAAAGGGTGACACTCGTCTGTGACTGGCTTTATCTTGGTGGCCGAGATCTGACCGTTCCTTGTCCTGCGCTATCAGCAAAACTGATGGCGGGGTGTAAGCCAGAAGAGCAGACAGGACACAGAAGCAGTAAAATTTGTTGAAAGCCTTGTTTCAAACAGGTAAACAGTTCTAGAATAGAGTCTACAATTTCATATAAAAATGCTGCTTCATTTCCATCAAATACAAACTTGAAGGGAGGGAGGGGTAGGTGAGGGAGGGGTAGATAGGGGGTAGATAAAGGGAGGATATAGTTTGAGGGAGGAGGGGTTAGGGGAAAGAGAAGGGGGTAGATCAGGGGAAGAGGGGTAGGTTGGGGGCTTGGTTAAAGGAGGAGTAAGTTCCGGGTGGAGGGGGTTAGGAATTGGTAGCGTTAATGAGGGGGTAGGTAGAGTAGGGGTGCTGGGGAGGGGGTAGTAAGGAGCAGCAGCCGCTAGTCCCTAACCCTGAACTATTTTGGTTCAGAGCTGACATTGCACTCTGTCTGCCTGCCCATCTTTCTGTCTGTGACAGTGCTGATCATTATTTCTGCCAGCCTGTTTGAGTGCGTGTTTGTCAGTCTGTCTGTCGTGCTCGTTTTGTGTCTCTCCCTTAAACATATCTTGCTCACAATTTATCTGTTTATCTAAAGCTCGTCTGCGTGTCTGTATGTTTGTGTTTGCGCGCGCAAACACACACGCACGCACGAACACACGCACGCACGAACACACGCACGCACGCACGCACGCACGCACCCACGCACCCACGCACGCACACACACACCCACCTATCATGATTTCCTCTGTATAATCCACAATTGAGGAGAAGTTGTCTTTCCCAAAGGTTGCGCTTCTCATGAATAGCAATGAGGCAGGGGGCGCTACAAGGGACAAAGGGCCATAACATGTCCCTGTGGTATTCACTCTGCCTTTCCAAATGGAATATAATTATTGAAGTATCATTGTTGTTTTTCTTATAGCAGAGAGCTTAATAATTATTTCCTTCTCAGCTTTAGTAGCAAAATTGTCATAGCTTTCCCGTAGTCCATTAGACTGAAGACTTTGCAGCCAGCTTCCTCCACTCCTCGCGTTTCTCAGCTTTTCGCAGCATGTGTTCCACTCAAGGCCAGTCCACTCTCTGGTGTGGTCTTCCCATCGTTTTCTCTGTCTGCCTCTTCGTCTCCCTCCTTGTACTGTTCCCTGTAGGACAGTCTTGGCCAGTCCAGATGTTCGTGTGACGTGCCCGTTTCACATCAGGATGCGTTTTTTCACTGAAGTCAGGATTTCTTCTATGGCTTTTTCAATTTTGGTTATCACCCCCTCGTTATGTAAGTGATCTCTGCATGAGATACCAAGAAGTTTGCGAAAGATTCTGTATCCGTACAAGCATCCTTTTTTCAATATCTGCTGTTTTTGTCCACGTTTGAGAGACAAAAAAAAAGTAGACATGACTAAGGAACGCATCAGTCTCATCTTGATGTTGGTTAAAATCAGCACAACACAAAAACAAAAACCATAAAAAGACACACCAACCCCCCCCCCCCCCCACACACACACACCAAACAATCAAAAGTTATCTGACCCAAGAGCCACTCTGACCCTCCCCCAGTGTGAATGTTTTCTTTGTGTGTTGTGGTCTTTGTCTGTGGAGGAAAACAATGCAGAACACCAAGCTGGAGACAGAGAGAATATGAACAGTCAAAGAATGTGGAGAAACTCCCAGAACTTTGAGCAAAAGCAAATGTTGATCTGTGTGGAAAATGAGGACATGGACAATGACTGACGTCAGCATAATTATCAGGTCGATGGTTTGGACTTACAGTACCTCATTCGCCTGTGGACGGTAGCATGACTGACCTGAACATACCCAGCATGTACTCTGAAGCCTGAAAAAAAGGGATTCTACCCAGCCTGAAAAAGGGGGTCTTCCCAGCCTGAAAAAGGGGGTCTTCCCAGCCTGAAAAAGGGGGTCTCCCCAGCCTGAAAAAGGGGGTCTTCCCAGGCTGAAAAAGGGGTCTCCCCAGCCTGAAAAAGGGGGTCTCCCCAGCTTCATCCCTTCCAAAGACCTGTCTGATGAAAAGCAGTGCAGTGCCTTCAGGACTGTCAGGGAGGAAGAAGCCATCAGAAGTCAGGTTCATGTCTGTCAGACCTAACAGTTATATTGCGAGCAGAGGGTTGTGAACAGTATCGGTTCAAACAGAGAGCTGGCTGTCTGGCGATATCTGCTGTCCACAGGCACTGCCTGCATGACCCGGTATCTGAGAGAGAGAGAGAGAGAGAGAGAGAGAGAGAGAGAGAGAGAGAGAGAGAGAGAGAGAGTGTGTCTTGTCTCCTCCTTTCAAACGCTCAGAGAGCAACCACTCAACTTGTGCTTTTAAAGATTAAAAACTACAACAGCACCCAGGAAAAACTTCCACACAAAAATATCAGGCGGAAAAGAACACTTGGCACAGACAACATGTGTATGGAGGAAGAGTAAGAGGGCACTTCTGATGAGGCAAGCATAACAAAACACTATGATACAGCATGTAAGAGGATCAACGCTTTACCAGTGCTTGGTTTTGCTTCTGTTTGGTTACATGTTTATTTATTTCTCTATTCCTTTTCTATATCCAAAAGCTGTAATTCATCTATCTTAGTTTTTGAGCTATCTTATTTTGATTCTTTCCTATTTTTAATGTGGACAGAGCTAACCTTACTGCTTGCATTTTCCACTGTCTGTGTCTGTCTGTCTGTTTATCCGTTTGTCTGTCTGGCTGTCGTCCGTCCGTCTGTCTGTCTGTCTGTCTCTGTCTCTCTCTTTCTCTCCCCCTCTCTCTCTCTCTCCCTGTCTCTCTCTCTCAACAAGAAGAGAAAAATCGAAAATCTGATTAGATACACCAAGAAAGGAAACTTCAGAGAGGAATCTCCAAGGAACATTAATGACAACAGGAGAGAAACAGTGCGGGAAACACAGGCCTGAATAACAGTTTTAAAACGGAAAAAGGGAACAGGTTTTTAGGTGCACCCATCATCACATCACACCCACCAACCCTGAAAGCTGACACCGGTAAGAAGATCACACTCTGAATGCTTTCCTTCTGTTTTCACTGTGCAACTATTCTTCTGGTTCTTGCCCTGCTGTTTCTCTCTGTGTCTCTGTGTATTGTATTGTATTGTATTGTATTGTATTGCATTGTATTATAGTTCTCGACAACACACTCTCTATGAAAAAAATCATCACCCAGACCTGCCAGTCCTGCTACTATCAGTTATGGCGCATAAGCGCAATTCGCAAATATCTGTCCACTGATGCAACATCCAAGCTAGTCACATCTCTTATTCTGTCACGTTTGGACTACTGTAATTCTCTTTTGGCTGGTCTACCAGCATCATCCATCCACTCCCTTCAATGCGTTCAAAACTCTGCAGCTCGACTGGTCCTAAGAGAGAAAACATGAACACATCACTCCTCTTTTGCGATCTCTTCACTGGCTACCTGTCTCACAAAGAGTGAGGTATAAGATCAATACCCTCTGTGTCAAACGTCTCCACAAATCTGCACCCTCTTATTGTAAATGTGTTCACCTGTACACTTCATCTCGTTCCCTTCGTTCAACCGCTGACACTATGCGCTTTCGAACTCCCAGATTCAAACAAATCACTGTTGGCCGAGGCTCGTTCTCTGTTTCTGGTCCATTCATGTGGAATAACCTCCCTCTATCCCTTTTGTAAAAAGCCTACATTTGACACTTTCAAATCTAGCCTCAAAATGCACTTATTTCCTATCTGATGTCCTTGTTTTTGTGAGTATGTGCGAGCGTGTATAATAATAATAATAATAATAATATATGGAATTTATATAGCGCTGAATCTTGTATAAAAAACAAAAACAAATCGAAGCGCTTGCACTCAAATCATTTTCACGCATGTAACTTTCCTTAAACATATGAACAACAGATTTGAAATCCATGCAGGCGCACGCACGTACGCACGCACGCACGCACACGCACACACACAACACACACACACACACACACACACACACACACACACACACACACACACACACACGCACGCACACATACACACACACACACTTGCGAACAAACTTAGGAGGTGAAGGATGCTGTTGAAAGTTAGGGACAGATATGAGGGGGAAAAGTCTCAGGTAGGAAATAAGTGTGTTTTGAGGCTGGTTCAAGGCATCAAGTGAACGCTTTTGGCGAAGTGAAAGAGGGAGGTCATTCCAGGTGGATGGACCAGAAACAGAGAAAGAGTGATGGCCAACAGTGGTTTGTTTGAATCTGGGTGTTAAAAAGCACAAAGTGTCTGCGGCTGAACGAAGGGAACGGGATGGAGTGTACAGGTGAAGACAGTTACAGAGATAAGAGGGTGCAGATTTGTGGAGACATTTGAAACAGAGGGTATTGATCTTATACTCCAGTCTTTGTGAAACAGGCAGCCAGTGAAGAGATCGCAGAAGAGGAGTGATGTGTTCAGATTTTTTCTTTCTTAGGACCAGTCGAGCTGCAGAGTTTTGTATGCGTTGAAGCGAGTGGATGGATGATGCTGGAAGGCCAACCAAAAGAGAATACATTGGATATGTGTTATTTCTAATATTTTGTGGAAGGTTGCATATGTGTAAATGATTTGAATGCAAGCGCTTCGATTTGTTTGCTTTACAAGATTCAGCGCTATATAAATACCATAAAGTAGTAGTAGTAGTAGCAGTAGTAGTAGTAGTAGTAGTAGTGGTAGTAGTAGTAGTAGTAGTAGTAGTAGTAGTAGTAGTAGTAGTGGTAGTAGTAGTAGTAGTATATTGTACACCACTTTCACAGCAGAGTTCTCTGCGTGAAATCCGGGTGCTCTTCCCCAGGGAGCAGCGCCACCCATTTTTCCCTGCCTGCAACTCAGTCTGTTTCCCTATCAGAATGACTTTTCATCTCATACGAAGGACTTTGGCATTCAGTTCGATCTTTTTGCCAATCTAGGAAGAAAGGGCAAGGCTGGGAATGGAACCCTAAACCTCATGGTTTATCTGTTTACAGTCCTGCCACCTTCCTTCTTAGACGCCCCTTCAAGGGGATTCTTCCCCTGGAGTTAACATCAGAGCCAGCTCCACTCGGCTCCACTCTCCTGAAAGTCCTACGGATGAGACCAAAGTCCCGTGTGTGAACGCACGCACATCTTGCGCAATCGTTAAAACCTATACCGTCTATTGGAAGAATAGCGATGTCCTTTTGTTTACAAGGATTTCTGTTCAAGCCCCATTTTTGCTATTTTTGATGTAGAGCGATGGTTTTCATGAAGAAACCCTCTGAAATCTGAAGTCAGTACTGACCCACAGTGAGCTGTCAGGCGTGTATAAACAGAGAAGAACAGAAGGAAGGGGTGACGAAAACACATGATGCACATCTCTTCTAGAAACTGATGACACAAATGAAACCTCTCCGAACTTAAATGATTGGAAAAAAGGACATATATGCAAACCATGCACTATTTGTGAGCCTTGCAGCTGTAGTCGATGAACGAAACACACGAACCTATTCAAGGCATGCTGCTGAGATGTGGACATTAGAACACACAGAAGGTGTTAAGGAAGTGCATACCTGCGCCACTAACAGATTTTGAATGCCCCGCTCAATAACCAAATAAGCATAAAAAACAGAAAGGCACCCATTGAGAATTAGAACATCTGTCAAGTGTATAAAATGTTGGTTGACATGAATGAAATGACCTTTAACCCAGTTGTACAGACAGGCTTATGACATGCTTTTGTCACAGCATGAAACTGGTTCATCTAAGCTGGATACATAAGCCATTTTCAGAAAATGGATGTGGAATCGTATGGTTGAGTCAAGGGGGTAGGTTATGGATCTGGATTTATTACTGAGTTTAATTTTCATGGTACAAGCAAAAATGACAATCTGATACGAAAACTAATGACAAAATGTGGGTGTTTTATTCTTTCACGGATATTTTTCCAGCAGAAAAACACCTATGTGTAGCCCCCCCCCCCCCCCCCCCCAAAAAACAAACAAAAACAATGGCACAGAGATAGGTCTGTCTAATACGATTCAGGATGAGAGAAGTGTAAATAAACCTGCAGGCCATCGTTCTTAAAGGAAGACGTCTCAGACAGTGCAGTCTGCTAATCGTGTACCCCCCCCCCCCCCCCGCCCCCCTGCCGAAAATGAGTTTCTTTTCCATTGTATCACCTATAATTATGAATAAATAACAATGCTATAATTATGGTAATTTTCATAAAGACTCTTCCACAGTAGTGACATAGCTGCTGTCTAAAACCAGTGAAAAGATCGTGCATAGCTTGATTACATACAATGCTGAGGCAATGAATATTAAAAGAAAGAAAACCAACAGAAATTTAAAAAAAATATCAAAAAGATGATCTTGTAACAAATTGAACAAAAGGGTGCGCGTGTTTATACGCAGATAAGGGCATGCGCGCGCATGTGTGTGTGTGTGTGTGCGTGTGTGTGTGTGTGTGTGTGAATGTGTGTGTGTGTGTGAAATAAATAAGGAATATGGAATTCATTGATATTGGAAAATATCCTTACCAGTGCTAAAATACCTTTGAACTAAACTTGAATTTAATGATATCAATTCATGTATAAATGATATCGTTACCATTCTCCTTCTGTACCTGGCGCCAATGCTGACTGGGCAATAAGTCGTTGTTCCTGTCATTGTCTGATGCTTGTAGGCATAGACAAACCATAGAACATGAACAAAGCTATCAGGCATAGAGAATGAAGAGCTTTCAAGCATAGAGAATAGAGAGCTTTCAGGCATAGAGAATGAAGAGCTTTCAGACATAGAGAATGAAGAGCTTTCATGCATAGAGAATGAAGGGCTTTCAGACATAGAGAATAAAGAGTTTTCAGGCACAGAGAATAAAGAGCTTTCAGACAAAGAGAATAAAGAGCTTTCATGCATAGAGAATAAAGAGCTTTCAGACATAGAGAATAAAGAGTTTTCATGCATAGGAAATGAAGAGCTTTGAGGCATACAAAATGAAGGGCTTTCAGACATAGAGAATGAAGAGCTTTCAGGCATAGAGAATGAAGAGCTTTCAGACATAGAAAATGAAAAAGCTTTCATGCATAGAGAGTGAAGAGCTTGCAGGTGTAGAGATTGAAGAGCTTTCAGGCATAGATAAGCTATAGAGAATAAAGACCTTTAAGTCATAGAGAATGAAGAACTTTCAGGCATAGAGAATGAAGAGCTTTTAGGCATAAAGAATGAAGAGCTTTCATGCATAGAGAATGAACATTTTTCGGGCATACAGAATTGAAAACTTTCAGGTTTAGAGAATGAATAGCTTTCATGCATAGCGAATGAAGATTTTTCGGGCATAGAGAATGAAGAGCTTTTGGGCATAGGAAATAAAGAGCTATCAAGCATATAGAATGTGGAGCTTTCAGGCATAACGAAACTATAGAGAATCTAGAGTTCTCAGGCATAGCCAAGTCGTAGAGAATGAAGAGCGTTCAGGCATAAAGAAGCCAGAGAGATTAAAGAGATTTGAGGCATAGAGAAGCCATGCAAAATAAAGAGCTTTCAGGCATAAAGAAGCCATAGAGAATGAAGAACTTTCAGGCACGCACAAGCTATAGAGAATGAAGAGCCTTCAGGCATAGAGAATGAAGAGCTCTCGGGCATAGAGAATGTAGAGTTTTCAGGCATAAAGAATGAAGAGCTTTCAGGCAAACAATATGAAGAGCTTTCATGCATAAAGAATAAAGAGCTTTCATGCATAAAGAATAAAGAGCTTTCAGTCATTGAGAATGAAGAGCTTTCAGGCATAGGAGAATGAAGAGGGACGGGATAGCCTGGTGGTTAGAGTGATGTATTCGTGATCTGACCCGGGTTCGAATCTCGATTCAAGAGGATTTTTCCTCTGAAGTTAACATCATCAGTGCCGACTCCACTCTCCCCAAAAGTTTTTTGGATGAGACTATAAACCGAGATCCCGTGTGCGAACGCACGCAGAACATCTTGCGCACACGTTAAAACCCGATCCGATTTTCGGAAGAGTAGGCCATTGCGTGCTGGTCGGAACGGATGACAAAATTTACAAAACTGCACACATACGGGGACTGGATGAAAAAGGCACATTAGTGCTTATTCCATTATCCTCGTAATAAAAGAATAAAAAAAAAATAAAGAGCTCTCAGCTGTAGAGAAACCATAGAGAATGACGAGCTTTCAGGCATAGAGAATGAAGAACTTTTAGGCATAGAGAATGAAGAACTTTGAGGCATAGAGAATGAAGAGCTTTCAGGCGTAGAGAATGAAGAACTTTGAGGCGTTGAGAATGAAGAGCTTTCAGGCATAGAGAATGAAGAGCTTTGAGACATAGAGAATGAAGAGCTTTTAGGCATAGAGAATGAAGAGCTCTCAGGCATAGAGAATGAAGAGCTCTCAGGCATAGAGAATGAAGAGCTCTCAGGCATAGAGAATGAAGATCTGTTTAGCATAGAGAATGAAGAGCTTTTAGGCATAGAGAATGAAGAGCTCTCAGGCATAGAGAATGAAGAGCTGTTAGGCACAGAGAATGAAGAGCTGTCAGGGATAGAGAATAAAGGTCTCTTAGGCACAGACAAGTCACGGAGAATGGAGCGTTGTCTTTATTGAGGGTCGTGAGTCTCACACATAGCAATTAGACAGGGGGCGCTAAAAGGGGCAGACCACTCACACATGAGCTTTTCACACTTGCTTTCCAAATGGATGGCGACCGTCAGGTGTCATGGGTCATATCTGTGTGGCAGAGATCTGAACATTTCTCCCCTAGTCCTGTTCGAAAAATCGAAATGAACAAAAATTATAAAAACCAACAAGATCGACTCTAATTTTTTTTCCTGTTTTCTTTCTTTGTTTATTTGCTTGTTTCCGCGTAAATGATTATCACAGATGGAGAAACAGGGAGAAGGAAGGGGCGGCAGTATATTCAAAACTTACAAGAATATGCAGAGATTAGAGAGACAAAGAAACATGAATTAAACAACCGACGAAATAATGATGAAACTTCATTATCACCTCCATCATCATCGTCATCATCACCTATCGTCGCATCACCAACATTAGTAGGTGAATTTATGAAGAGCTTAGTGATGCGTGTCTTAGGGAGTTTGAAGGATGTTATATCAGTATTTTGCGCATGATTTACGCTCCTTTGAAGACAGACTTGATAAGCATATGAAGGAGATAACTATCTTTCATACAAAACATGCCATTTGACTTTGGATTGGCAATAGCTTTCAAATCTTTTTTGCGCATTCGTAGATCGATATCTGAATGTTCACTTTTCAGTGGGAGAATAAAATAATCCAAGGGACAAAACTGAAGAGAAAATGGACAGAAAAATACAAAGGAAAAAAACAACTGACAAGCTGTCAATGTCATCTGAAGAAACAGCGACACAGAGAGATATCTAACCAGGAAGAAACCACATCAAAATGGATGACGCGTGCGGAACAAGATTTAAAGCCGTTTTCTTTGTTCCTGTATCTATACCATTCATATTTGGCTTGACAAAGCGTCTCTCTCTCTCTCTCTCTCTCTCTCTCTCAGAAAGGGGCCTAGGCCTAAATCTGAATAAACGTTTCGCATTCGCATTCGCATTCTCTCTCTCTCTCTCTCTCTCTCTCTCGCTGGCTTGCTTTCTCAGCTAACGGCTTTCAGCCTTGAAGTTTGGAGAGCACTTTCCAGTTTGCACCGATTGGCGGATTTCTGTGCCGCCATCCTCTAATGTAATGATGAAGACTCCACCGCCTCCATTTCTAAAAGCGTCTTCTGCTCTGTCATTGCCTGTGTCCTCTTGGATAGATCTCTGCCATGTAGTTGTTTTTTTTCGAGGATAACGGAATAAGCATTCATGTGCTTTAAAAAAAAAATCTAGTTCCCGTGTGTATGCAGTTTGTAAACTTTGTCATCCGTTCCCACTGGCACACAATGGCTTACTCTTCTGAAAAGCTGAACGGGCTTTAACGTGTGCGCAACATGTTCTTCGTGCGTTCGCACGTCCGTTTATAGTCTCATCCGGATTTTGAGGGGGAGTAAAGTCGGCACTGATGTTAACCCTAGGGGAAAATATCCCCTTAAACGGGATTCGAATACAGGTCAGCAGATCACAAGTGCAATGCGCAACGCTCTAACCAACCAGGCTAAAAACCCGTGTGTGCGTGTGTGTGTGTGTGTGTGTGTGTGTGAGTGATATTCTTTATTTGAAGTTATCTTGGAACGTTTAAGCCAATATGAAATGTAGCTAGCTTACTTTCGTCTCGGGGATAATGATACATATCCATCTGCCTGTCAGTATTGTAATTGTCCTTCATGGGGTGAATAAAGCACTTTTAACACTTGACTTTGACTTGTCCACCAGTGTCCACTGTGCTGTGCTGTGCTGGTATGTGATTCCTGACCAGGAGGAGCACCCCTCCTTTATCTCTCTCCTCCCTGTTGACATGGTAGGCTTGGTAACCTCTGACAGTGAAACGGAGGTTCTCCGTGCGGTGTCTCCTGGATACAGGCAAAGGCAATATCCTCCCTGTGAAGCCTTTCATCAAGGGGGATATTCTTCTTGGAAATTCCCTCAGGGTTCTACTGCAGCACTGGTAGTGGTGTCTTCACCGTCCTATAGCAGCCAGCTGCATTCACCCGCCGCCTGCCTCCCATGGAAGGGGAGGAGCCCCCAGGTGCGGGGCTGGCCTGGGCTGTGGGGGCACACACAGGTCCCCTGCTCCACACTGGCGTCCACAGCGCATGAGCAGCACATGGACAGTCTCTATCATCGTCCGTCATTTGAGCGAAAATGCGTTGCGCTGCCGTTAAGCGCCTGCCAAGTCGGGCTCAGTGCATCTGTCTTCGGTGTGATTTTACATCAGTGGTCGTTCTCCTAGACCTGGACCTAGATCCCCCATCCTCTGCCTTCACAGCCGTTGGGATGCACACCGGTATTAATTTGGGGGTCACGTAGTATCTTCTATAGAGTGCGAGTGGAAAAAAAAAATGTTGGTGATTTTCACAGATTTTTTTAAGCATGAAAAAATGGACTGTGCACTTGTTTTGGGGATTTAGGACATAGAGCAATACCAGGTAGTCACGAAAAAGTTGGAAATAACCATCAAATGAGGTTTGCCTGTATTCCTACAGCGTTGACCCCGCGCATGCATACTGCGGTAAGGAAGCTAGCAGACGACAAAGGACTGGGGGGGGGGGGGGGGGTACAGTGTTTGCTGAAAAATTAAAAAAATTCAAACCTACCAAATTTGTTCAAAATCACATGAGTTTTGAGCTAGTCTTTCACAAAAAGTGTTTTTTCTTTCTGTGGATGCCTTAGTACGTGCGGTATGAATATGAGTTACATAGAAACACAGAAGGAAAAGAGTGATTTTTTAATACCGGTGTGCAGCCTTGGGAGACAGGTTCTCCTCTTCCGCCTGCTGGTCATTGTGTTGACCTGTTGGTACTTGACCCATACCTGGGGGCTGGTTCCTGAGCACCAGGTCGTCTCCACACATAGGCGGGCCTGCATGCCACATATTAAGGGAGGCAAAGACTTTGCCTTGGCTTTTTAAACAAAAATCGAGGTAGACTCTCTAGATCGAGAGAGAGAGAGAGAGAGAGAGAGAGAGAGAGAGAGAGAGAGAGAGAAGAGAGAGAGCAGGGGCTTGGGGGAGGGGGGGGGGGTGTGGATTGATGGATGGATTGGGTGTTGTGTTTTGCGATTCGAGTGTGTGTGTGTGTGTGTGTGTGAACAGATGTATAGGGTCAGAGAAGTAGGGGTGGTGGAGGATGGCTGTATACTGGGGTGGAGTGGTGGCTGTGGCGGAGGGGGAGGGGGTGTTTGGAGGTCTCTGTTGGAACACACGTGCCCAAGTTGTGCGGCTGCGTGCATGGCCAGGTATATTATAATATGGGCTTCTGAATTGCGTGAAGGTGAGCGAGTGTGTGTGTGTGTGTGTGTGTGTGTGTGTGTGTGTGTGTGTATGTAGGGGTAGGGGCGGGTGGATGTATGGAGCAGGGTATTTGTGTTTGTGAGATTCAGGGAAGGAGGTAGGGGGAGAGCGGTGGTCCTGGAAGGAGGAAAAAAAGTATGTGTGTGTGGTGTGTGTTGTGGTGTGTGTGTGTGTGTGTGTTGTGTGTGGTGGTGTGTTGTGTGTGTGTGTGTGTGTGTGCGTGCTTGTTGGAGTGGGAGCAAATAATAATAATAATAATAATAAATGGAACTTATATAGCGCTGTATCTTGCACAGACAAATCAAAGCGCTTGCACTCAACTCATTCTTACACAGTCATGCAACCAATAGCAAGTAATAGTTCTAACAAGTCCAAATGCACACACACACACACACACACACACACACACACACACACACACACACACAGGTTATACACTTTGGCAAGGTGATGGAATCTTTGGCTGTTGAAAAGCAGGGATAGCTATGAAATGAAACAGGAGAGGAAATTCTTAGGTTTGAAACAAATATGTCTTGAGGCCAGATTTAAAAGTGTCAAAAGAAGGTCTTTGGCGAAGAGAGATAGGGAGGCCATTCCAAATCGATGGACCAGAAACAGAGAAAGAGCGACGGCCAACAGTGGACTGGTTGAATCTAGGTATTTGTAAGCACAAGGAATCTGCAGCAGAGCGAAGGGAACGAGAAGGGGTGTACAGGTGGAGACATTCACAGAGGTAGGAGGGTGCTGTTTTGTGGAGACATTTGTAACAGAGGGTACTGATCTTATAGTTTATTCTTTGTGGCACAGGCAGCCAGTGGAGAGATCGCAAGAGAGGGGTAATGTGCTCAGATTTTTTCTTTCTGAGGACTAGTCGAGCTGCAGAGTTTTGAATACGTTGAAGGGAGTGGATAGATGATGCTGGCAGACCAGCCAAAAGAGAATTGCAATAGTCCAGACGTGAAAGAATGAGAGATGCCACGAGTTTTGATGTTGCGTCTGTGGACAGGTACTTTCGAATTGCACTAATACGTCGTAATTTATAGAAGCACGACTGGCAGGTCTGGGTGATGAATTTTTGCATTGAGAGTGTGTTGTCAATAATGACCCCTAGATACTTTACAGCAGTGGATAGAGGGAATGATGCATTGCCGAATTCTATTGAAGCTGTTGTAATGGAAGAGAGTTTGTTTTTGGTCCCTACAAGCATGGCTTCAGTTTTATCAGCGTTTAGTTGTAACTTGTTCTCTATCATCCAGTTTTGGATATCTTGAAAGCAGTAGGCCATATTTATCAAGAGAGAAGGTAGATTTTCAGGTGTGTCACTGCTTAGAATCTGAGAGTCATCTGCATAAAAGTGATGGTTGATCTGATGACGGTTAATTATATGTGACAGTGGAGCGGTGTAGAGAGTGAAAAGAACAGGGCCCAGAACTGATCCCTGCGGGACTCCACATTCCAGTCTGGCAGGTACTGACTGAATCTTATTTACTGTGACTGTCTGGAGTCGGTCAGTCAGGTATGAGCTAAACCAGGTGAGGGCCGTACCAGTAACACCAAACGTTTCTTGAAGACGGGAGAGAAGGATAGAGTGGTCAATAGTGTCAAAGGCTGCAGATAAGTCGAGTAGAGTGAGGAGGGAGATTTTCCCTGAGTCAGAAGCAAGTAGAAGCATGTTTAAGGTGTGAACTAGGGTGGTTTCAGTGCTGTGGTTGGCGCGATAGGCAGACTGAAACGCAGGAAGAAGACTGTTGGAGAGAAGGTGCTTGTTGAGCTGTTTCAGAACTACTCTTTCAAGGACTTTAGAGATAAGAGGAAGGTTGGAAACAGGTCTGTAATTCTTCAGAATGTTAGGGTCAAGGTCATGCTTTTTGAGTAATGGTGTGACTAAAGCAGTTTTGAGAGCTGAAGGAACATTTCCAGAAACAAGAGATGAGTTTACTATCTTTGTGATAGTAGGTATAAGCTGTGGCAGGCACTGTGCGAAAAGAGAAGCAGGTATGGGGTCGAGATCGCATGATTTTATGGTCATTCCTTTCAGAATTGTCTCGATTTCTTTCTCGCTTGCTGGATGAAAGGACAGGAGAGGAGTGCCAGAAAATTGAGGATCACAAATTACAGGCTGGAAAGGAGTCTGATCCAAGCTAGAGCGAATGTTGCGGATTTTGTCAGAAAAGAATGCAGAAAATATAGAAGGAAGTTCAGAGTGGTTGTAGATAGAAGGCAGAGGGCTAGCCTTCGCAGATCCAAGCAGAGTGGATGTGAGGGAAAAGAGAGATTTCATAGATGTGGCATCAAGAACTTGAGAAGAGTAATACTTTGTTTTTGCAGAATGGATTAAGGTTTTGACTTTGTTGATTTGTTTACGAAGAAGCTGTTTGTTTATTTCAGTTTTTGTTTTTCGCCATTGCCGTTCTATTTGTCGGCGTTTGCGTTTTGCGACCAGGATGTCAAATGTGCACAGTATGCATGTTGTTTGTAGCCTGTACTTGTGATGGCGGGTTGCATGGTGGTGGCAGTGGTGGGAGGGGGCAGGTGTGGCTGGAGGTTGGGTGTGCTGACTGACGGAAGGAAGGAAGGAAGGAAGGAGGGAGGGAAGGAGGGAGGGAGGGGGTGCAGCACGTGGCTGCTGGGCTGTCAGTGGACTTCTGGCTGTCCACTCTTTACTGTGTGCTCGGTGCTGTTGTAGCGCTTCCTTGTGTCTCTTGTTTGGATATGTTTGAACATCATTTTCATCTTAACGTTCAACTGCTACCTTTATAATATTGTTTAATTCTTTTTAGCTTGGTGTGTGTGCGCGCGAGCGAGCGTGCGTGTGTGTGTTTGAGCGCGTGTGTTTGTGAGCATGCGTGCGTGTTTGGGTACATGCGTGCGTGCGTGCATGTGTGTGCGCGCAATCGCTCGCGCGCATGTGTGTATGTGTGTGTGATCGCGAGTGTGTGTGTGTGTGTGTGTGTGTGTGTGTGTGTGTGCGTGTGCATGTGTGTGTGTGTGTAACAAATGTTACCTTTTATCAGGTGTGTTCAAATTTATATTTGTCAATATACTATTAGTTGTTTAAATATGTTTTAGTCACTGTAAAGCATATTTCTTTTATAGAGCTGTGTGTGAATGAGTGTGTGTGTGTAAGTGTGTGTTTGAGAAATGTTTTATCACGTGCATTCATTTCTATAATCATATGTCTGTATTCTATTACTTTCTTAGATATGTTTTAATCACTGCAAAACAAATTTCATTCAAACAGAGGACACTGAAAGAACCGAATCGAGATCTGCTGTGTTCTGTCCTGGGGAGCATGCTACCCGGTCACGCGGTCACCTCGTGAAGGAGGCCGCCAAATGATCGCACACAACGGTCTGGAGATGAGAAAAGTCTATGCCCATCAGGGAACTAACAGCTGTGGCATACCTTTACTTTTCAGTGCTAGATGGTAGAGGTGGCAGGGAGAGACAGGCTGGATAATGATCTCTACTGCCCACACCTCTAGTGTCTCACATCATCATCATCATGCCCTGGACTCCAGTGCCTTTGACACGCCTTCACGCTGTCTGGTTCAATGGCCATTCCTCTGAACCGGAGCCTTTTGTCTTCCATCAACAGCATGGACAACATCACTCGACACACCGTATGTGTCTCTTTGCGCTCTAAGCACTCCACAAACAGGCATACCATGGTCCCTCCTGTGTTTGTGTACATGGATTATTCATAGATAAAGGGAACTTCCGTCTTTTTCGTTCTAAATCATGGGCAAGTTTGATCTTGATCGCAATAACTGCAGCGATATATATATATATTTTAAAGTTTATATATTTGTTACATACACACATACATGCATACATGCATAATACATACATACATACATACATACACACATACATACACACATACATACATACACACATACATACATGTATCGCCTCTCACAAAAAGGTACTTTTTGTGTTTGGTGTTAATAAGTATAAGCATAAGAAAGGGAAATAACTCCCTTGTGTCATGAGTGATTTCCGCCATGATTTATTTCCCTTGATTTCTAAATTTCCTGTCAGGCATTCCTGTCTGAGCAGTGGAACTGATAGATGTTTGCCTGAGACTCTTTAAGTCTGATGTTCTCCATTAACGTATGGTTGATTTTTTTATAGCTTACTTAAGCTTAATTTTACTAGTTTTGAAAGGTTTACGAGATAACTGTTTGATTACATTTAAGGTTTCAAGCATGTGGACTTAGTAGTGATTGTTTTGAACAAGCAAGCATGTGGCAAATTTGAGCTTAGTCATTGTCTGTTGTACTAGAATTTATTTGGGGCAGGATATTGTTCAGCTAATAAAATTCTGAAGATATGCAAATTAAGGCTTATCACTATATATAACATATGTGTGTAAAAGCCTAGTTTTCGTAATTATTTTTTATTACTAAGAATGTGAACTTTCATTTTTTGTGAGGAATGACTCAGTAATTCTAAAACAGGTGCAATGATATTGGTAATTCTAAAACAGGTGCAATGATACTGGTAATTCTAAAACAGGTGCAATGATATTGGTAATTCTAAAACAGGTGCAATGATATTGGAATGTCTTTGGGGAGGAGTTACATTATGTTTAGAGGAAAAGTTAGTTTCGTAGGATAGACCATCATCTGTCCACAAGTAAATGAAACCTGTGTAAGACTAGTTACTGTATGTGGTCATTTTAGTGGATATGTTAGATTTGCTGTGAGGATAATTATTCTTATAATAGTTGGGAACTGGGTAAAGTCAGGGTACACTTTGAAGATTTGTTTTATTGTGGCAAATTTTGATTAGTGTTTCAGTGTTTGCTGTGTTGGTATTTATATTAAGTTATTATTAATATGTTATACCTGAACATGTTGGTCTTGTGATGATTTGCACCCTTGACCTGTGATAGCGTTGGATTTCATGAAGAGATCAAACGGTTTATTGATTGTTTTTTATATTTTATTTTAGGAACATCGTCTATCATCTTCATTTTTGGGCTTTTCTTCCTTTTGATCATTTCATTGATTTGATCGTTTGTGATTCTGTTGGTCTCTGATCCGAGACTGAGTCTTGATTCTATTGATTATGTCTTGAGGACTGGACATTCCCTGTCACGTGCTGCCTTTACCCAGACCCCGCAACCTGTCCAGGACAACTGTCTCTCATGTGGCCAAACTTGTGGACAGAGTTCATGAGAGTTGAAGGGATCATACAGTGACCTTAACAGTCAGAAACAGAACAACAGTTGATGGACTCTGGTAAGTGTCCTACACAAGGGGAAGAAGAAAGGCGTCAGTGGGACCCTGTTACTCACTCTACCTTGCAATACTTTCTGATCTAGCACTCGATGTTCATGCCACACATTGCTGGACGCCATTTTAACTCCGCTTCAGACCACCCTGCAGGGCCTAGCAGATGACCTTTGCTGTATTAAGGGCTTTGTGGCAGTTACTCGAACAGGGCATGTCACCAACTGTGTGCCCTTTGGCAACGCCTCCGCCTGCTGCTTTGATTTGTACTGAAGGAGTAGAGTCCCGTTAAATAGCTTAGGTACTGTTTACAGCACGCCCGCCATGTCCTTCAAGCCTTCAGCCACAATGAAGGGACTGAGTTTCGACAGAGGGTGCTCTGCCTCCACTCCCTCAACCACCCACCAACTCGGCCAAAAGTCACTCTTCCGTCTGACATCTGTCTCAGAACCACTAGAGACATCTCCAGCAGACTCCGACTCCCTCGCACTTCCTTTCCGTTTAGTAGTTTGTTTTTTGTTTGTCTTAAAGCGTAGGCTCAATGATGGCAGAATTACATGGTCAACTCAGCAGAGCTGCCTTACCGAGGAAAAGGCTAAAAATAACCAGTATCCAAAATGCCCCGCGCGATTCCATATGGGGCTCGTTAACGACTGACTTTCATGCAGCCATCCATCCCCTGTGGAATTACGGGTTGCTTGCAGCAACCACTCGGCAGCTGAGAAAATAAGAATCGTATAAAGAAGGCTTGATGGGGAGCTCATGATAGAAAAAAAGACCCGTTGACAGATAAGACGTTCCACAGAAAAAAGGTGGGTAAATGGAGATTGGAGAGAGATGAAGTGGAAAATAAAATCGAAATTCTGTTCATAGAGTTCTGGAACAAAAAGGCAGGAAAATAACCAAAAAGGGCAGAAAACGGAGAAAGAAGAAAAAACAAGACAAGAGAAATAGGGGAAACAAGACAAGAGACATGGGGGGAAAGACAACAACAGACATGGGGAACGAAGAAAAAACAAACATGGGGGAACAAGACAAAAAACCAGACACGGGGGAACAAGAAAACAGACATGGGGAACAAGACAACAGACATGGGGGAACAAGACAACAGACATGGGGGAAAAGACAACAGACATGGGGAACAAGACAACAGACATGGGAGAACAAGACAACAGGCATGGGGGAACAAGACAACAGACATGGGGGAAACAATGACAAAACAGACATGGGGAACAAGACAACAGACATGGGGAACAAGACACACAGACATGGGGGAACAAGACAACAACAGACATGGGGGAACAAGACAACAACAGACACGGGGGAACAAGACAACAGACATGGGGGAACAAGACAACAGGCATGGGGGAACAAGACAACAACAGACATGGGGGAACAAGACAACAACAGACACGGGGGAACAAGACAACAGACATGGGGAGAACAAGACAACAGGCATGGGGGAACAAGACAACAACAGACATGGGGAACAAACAACACAGACATGGGGGAACAAGACAACAGACATGGGGAAACAAGACAACAGACACGGGGGAACAAGACAACAACAGACATGGGGGAACAAGACAACAACAGACATGGGGAACAAGACAACAAGCAGACATGGGGGAACAAGACAACAACAGACATGGGGGAACAAGACACAACAGGGGAACAGACAACAACATGGGGAAACAAGACAACAGACAGGGGGAACAAGACAACAACAGACATGGGGGAACAAGACAACAACAGACATGGGGAACAAGACAACAACAGACATGGGGGAACAAGACAACAACCAGACACTGGGGGAACAAAACAACAGACATGGGGAACAAGACAACAGACATGGGGAAACAAGACAACAGACACGGGGGAACAAGACAACAACAGGAATGGGGGAACAAGACAACAGACACGAGGGTAACAAGACAACAACAGGAATGGGGGAACAAGACAACAGACATGGGGGAACAAGACAACAGACATGGGGGAACAAGACAACAACAGACATGGGGGAACAAGACAACAGACACGGGGGAACAAGACAACAGACACGGGGGAACAAGACAACAGACATGGGGGAGCAAGACAACAACAGACATGGGGGAACAAGACAACAACAGACATGGGGAACAAGACAACAGACATGGGGGAACAAGACAACAGACATGGGGAACAAGACAACAACAGACACGGGGGAACAAGACAACAACAGACACGGGGAACAAGACAACAGACATGGGGGAACAAGACAACAGACATGGGGGAACAAGACAACAACAGACATGGGGAACAAGACAACAACAGACATGGGGGAACAAGACAACAACAGACACGGGGAACAAGACAACAACAGACACGGGGGAACAAGACAACAGACATGGGGAACAAGACAACAGACATGGGGGAACAAGACAACAACAGACATGGGGGAACAAGACAACAACAGACATGGGGAACAAGACAACAGACATGGGGGAACAAGACAACAGACATGGGGGAACAAGACAACAACAGACATGGGGAAACAAGACAACAGACACGGGGAACAAGACAACAGACATGGGGGAACAAGACAACAGACATGGGGGAACAAGACAACAACAGACATGGGGGAACACGACAACAACAGACATGGGGGAACAAGACAACAGACATGGGGAACAAGACAACAACAGACATGGGGGAACAAGACAACAGACATGGGGGAACAAGACAACAGACATGGGGGAACAAGACAACAGACACGGGGGAACAAGACAACAACAGACATGGGGGAACAAGACAACAGACATGGGGGAACAAGACAACAGACATGGGGGAACAAGACAACAGACATGGGGGAACAAGACAACAACAGACATGGGGGAACAAGACAACAGACATGGGGGAACAAGACAACAGACATGGGGGAACAAGACAACAGACATGGGGGAACAAGACAACAACAGACATGGGGGAACAAGACAACAACAGACACGGGGGACAAGACAACAGACATGGGGAACAAGACAACAACAGACATGGGGGAACAAGACAACAACAGACATGGGGGAACAAGACAACAACAGACATGGGGGAACAAGACAACAACAGACATGGGGGAACAAGACAACAACAGACATGGGGGAACAAGACAACAGACATGGGGGAACAAGACAACAACAGACATGGGGGAACAAGACAACAGACATGGGGGAACAAGACAACAGACATGGGGGAACAAGACAACAGACACGGGGGAACAAGACAACAGACATGGGGGAACAAGACAACAACAGACATGGGGGAACAAGACAACAACAGACACGGGGGAACAAGATAACAACAGACATGGGGTAACAAGACAACAACAGACATGGGGGAACAAGACAACAACAGACATGGGGGAACAAGACAACAGACATGGGGAACAAGACAACAGACATGGGGGAACAAGACAACAACAGACATGGGGGAACAAGACAACAACAGACATGGGGGAAGAAGACAACAGACATGGGGGAAGAAGACAACAGACATGGGGGAAGAAGACAACAAACGTGGGGGAACAAGACAACAGACATGGGGGAACAAGACAATAGACATGGGGGAACAAGACAATAGACATGGGGGAACAAGACAACAACAGACATGGGGGAACAAGACAACAGACATGGGGGAACAAGACAACAGACATGGGGGAGCAAGACAACAACAGACATGGGGGAACAAGACAACAACAGACATGGGGGAACAAGACAACAACAGACATGGGGGAACAAGACAACAACAGACATGGGGGAACAAGACAACAACAGACATGGGGGAACAAGACAACAACAGACATGGGGGAACAAGACAACAACAGACATGGGGGAACAAGACAACAACAGACATGGGGGAACAAGACAACAGACATGGGGGAACAAGACAACAGACACGGGGAACAAGACAACAGACATGGGGGAACAAGACAACAACAGACATGGGGGAACAAGACAACAACAGACATGGGGGAACAAGACAACAACAGACACGGGGGAACAAGACAACAACAAACATGGGGGAACAAGACAACAACAGACATGGGGGAACAAGACAACAGACATGGGGGAACAAGACAACAGACATGGGGGAACAAGACAACAACAGACATGGGGGAACAAGTCAACAACAGACATGGGGGAACAAGACAACAACAGACATGGGGGAACAAGACAACAACAGACATGGGGGAACAAGACAACAACAGACATGGGGGAACAAGACAACAGACATGGGGGAACAAGACAACAGACATGGGGGAACAAGACAACAACAGACATGGGGGAACAAGTCAACAACAGACATGGGGGAACAAGACAACAACAGACATGGGGGAACAAGACAACAACAGACATGGGGGAACAAGACAACAGACATGGGGGAAGAAGACAACAGACATGGGGGAACAAGACAACAGACATGGGGGAACAAGACAACAGACATGGGGGAACAAGACAACAGACATGGGGGAAGAAGACAATCACTCACTTTAAACTCCACTCTCCATCATGGTCACGGTGTCCTCCGTCATTATCGGGGGCATGGGTTGGGGTCGCAGCACGCGCTCTTCAGGTCAGGCTGACGAGCTGGTCAGGTGTGGTGTGGCAGGTCCGGCAGGTGGTCGTCCTTGTTGCGACATTGCCGGCAGTGGTGCTGTGGACAAACAGCCTGCGTGAAGCTTGCATGCCCAGATGGCCAGTGAACCCTCCCTCTACCTCCCAACAACCTTAACAGGCTCTCCACATTTCAAATAAAATAGTTTCACAGTATTTTTTATTCTATATCAACATTTAACCCCCCTCCCAATACCATGGGAATGCTGGGGGGGGGGGGGGGGGGCTGTCAGCATAAATAGCATCCCCTTCTCCTGGAAATTGTTTCCCTTTCCTTGACCCTCTTCCTCCTGTGGCACCTGTGTGTTCTGCCTTCTCCTGCCCATTGTTGTCCAGGAAAACTTCAAAGACAGCAGTTAGCTCCCATGCTGAAGTCGGGTGCGCTTGGCCCAACTTGTCAGGCACTTAACGGCAGCGCAACGTATTTTCGCTCATATGACAAAACAGTAACTGCTGTCTGAGCGTTCTAAAAAGAAGAATAAGAAGAAACATAATCATTCGACAGAAACATTAACGCTATTTTAGGTCTTCAGTCACTCCTATGACCAATTAACACGAAACGAAACCAAACTCCCCAAACCAGAACAAAAGCAAAACGAAACCAAACCCAAACCCAGCTGTTGTGCTGTATATCCACCTGGACACGTGCCCTAACAATTCCCATTTTCTTCACATCGCCACAACCACACACCTTTGCAATCTGCTTGCTTCCTCCCTCCCCCGCCCGCCCTTGTCATCAAAAAATCATTGTAAAGAGACATTAAGCAGAGGAAATCTCCCATGATATTATTCCTATTATTTACTTAATGACACTGTCCCAGCATGACAAGACCATTCATGACTGAAAGAAGTACAGTTATCGACACTCATATGTCACTAGGAGGTATGTAGGCATACTTCTTCACCAAGGAACGAACACGGAGCAGCACGTGCGACGATAAAAAACCACCGAAATGTGAACCCAGCAGGCGCCAGACCGTCTGCAAGCCATTCCACTCAGCACTGCTCTCCATGTAGAGATGTAATTCTGAGAGGCGCCCAACAGCCAACGCTGCAACGACGACAATACACCAATGTCTTCTGGCCAAAGACTGACTCACCTCTCTCGAAATTAAAGACAAATCCGCCTCTTGTATCCACTACAGGGCACTCAGCTGAATACCCTAGCATTGCTCACAACCAAGAACTCCATATGAAGTTCACCCTCATGCAAGTATGCAGCTAAGCTGGTATTGACCATCCTCCGTGTTTCACGTGAGTCCATGACAGCTAGCTGGACATTGTTACATAAGAATGCAAGTTGCACACACAAAATACACACATACACGAAAAGACAGACGTGAAGACACACATAACACACATAAACACACACACACATACAAACAAACAAAAACACACATACACACTCACACACACAGTCATGCTCATTCCTTCCTTTGCTTCCAGCAGTAGATGTAACGTGCTTCTGCCGAGAGGTAATAATAATAATAATAAATGGAACTCATATAGCGCTATATCTTGCAAAGACAAATCAAAGCGCATGCATTCAACCTAATCTTACACAGTCATGCAATCAATGATAAATAATCAATAGTTTAAACAAAGAGATATTACAAACATGGTGCCTGTAGACAAAATCTATGAAATAAAACTTCAATAGTCAAATGTTTTTCAAAAGCACACACACATACTCAAACAGGTCGTATACTTTAGCAGGGTGATAGGACATGGGTTAGTGAAGGTGGGATAGTTCTGATATGAAACAGGAGGGGGGAAATCTTAGGTTTGAAATAAATATGTCTTGAGGCTGGATTTTAAAGTGTCATAACTAGGTTTCTGGCGAAGAGAGAGAGGGAGCTCATTCCAGGTCGATGGACCCGAAATAGAGAAAGAGTGGCGGCCAACGGTGGATTGGTTAAATCTAGGTATTTGTAGGCACAAGGTGTCTGCAGCAGAGCGGAGGGAACGTGAAGGAGTGTACAGGTTAAGGTATTCACAGAGGTAGGAGGGTGCAGTTTTGTGGAGACATTTGTAACAGAGGGTACTGATCTTATAATTTACTCTCTGTGGCACAGGCAGCCAGTGGAGAGATCGCAAGAGAGGGGTAATGTGCTCAGATTTGTTCTTTCTGAGAACTAGTCGAGCTGCGAAGTTTTGTATACGTTGAAGGGAGTGGATAGGTGATGCTGGAAGACCAGACAAAAGAGAATTGCTGTAGTCCAGACGTGAAAGAATGAGAGAAGTGACAAGTTTGGCTGTTGCATCTGTGAAAAGGTACTTTCAAATTGCCCTAATACGCCATAATTGATAGTAGCACGACTGACAGGTCTGGGTAATGAATTTTTGCATAGAGAGTGTGTTGTCGATAACAACACCTAGATACTTCACAGCAGTGGATAGAGGGACTGATGTACTGCCGAGTTCTATTGAAGCTGTTGTAATGGAAGAGAGTTTGTGTTTGGTCCCTACGAGCATGGCTTCGGTTTTATCTGCTTTTATCTGTAATTTGTTCTGTATCATCCAGTTTTGAATATCTTCAAAGCAGTGGGCCATATTTGTCAGGAGAGAAGGCAGATTTTCAAGAGTAACACTGCTTTGAATCTGAGAGTCATCTGCGTATAGATGATGGTTGATTTGATGACGGTTTATTATATGTGACAATGGGGCAGTGTAAAGAGTGAAAAGAGATCTGCTCTTGTTGTGTTTGGAATTACGTCCCGGCAGAGATTTCAGATTTAGGGACTATGAGGTGTGAGAGTGTCTATACGGAAATCCTTCTGCAGAAGTGGCAGTGAGAGGGTATGTGTGATGAGACTGTTTTAAATTCAATTCAATTCAATTCAATTCTTTTATTGTCCTCTGTTTAAAGGAAATTTGCTTTGCAGTGATTAAAACATATCTAAGAAAGTAATAGAATACATACATATATAGGATAAATGCACGTGATAACAGGTAACGTTTGTTAAACACACACACATATTCACACACAATTCTATTAAAGGAAATTCGTTTTACAATGATTAAAAACACCTCTAAATAACTAAGATCATATGGACATACATAAATTTGAACACACGGGGTAAAAGGTAACAGTGATTAAACACACACACTCTCTCTCTCACACACACGCACACACACACACACACACGCGCGCGCGCGCGCGCGCGCGCACCTACACAAACGCAAGCATGCACACATATACATATACACATACGCACGTGCGCAAACACACACACACAAACACACACACGCACACACACAACACACACACACACACACACACACACACACACACACCAAGCTAAATAATCCAACAATATTTAAATAAATAAATACATAAATTATTATTATTATTTTTTTAAATTAAAGTTAAATTAAAAATGTCTCCAGTTGAATATTAAGATGAAAATGATGTTCAAACATATCAAATAAAAATACAAAGGAAGCGCTAAAACAGCACCGAGCACAAAGTAAGAGTGGGACAGCCAGAAGTCCACTGACAGCACAGCAGCCACGTGCACACCCAGCTCCTTCCTTCCGTCAGTCAGCAAACCCAACCTCTGGAAACACCCCCCCCCCCTCTTCCCTGCCAACACAGCCACCACCATGCAACAGCCACTACAAGTACATGCTACAAACAACATGCATAATGTGCACATTTGCTCCCACTCCAGCTGGAGCACACCACACACACACCACACACACACACACACACACACACACACCACACACACACAACACACACACACACACACACACACACACACACACACATGGACGCACGCGCGCAAGCACATACACACACTTTTTCCTCCATTTTATGCCCCCTTCCTCCCCCCCCCCCCTCCTCTGAATCTCACAACCACCCTGCTCCATACATCCACCCCGCACCACCCCTACACACTCACAAACCCCTTCACGCTGTTCAGAGGCCCATCTATGCCTGACCATGCACACATCAGCCATACAACTTGGGCAGGGGAGTTCCATCACAGACCCCCCCCCCCTCCCCCCCCCTCCACACAGCCACCACTCCATCCTAGCATGCAGCCATCCGTCTATCCGCCCACCACCACCCCTACTTCTATGCCCCTATACATCCGTTCACAGACACACACACACACACACACACACACACACACACACACACACACACACACACACACACACACACACACACACACACACACACACACACACACACACCTAAATGGCAAAACACAACACCCACACGCACGCACACACGCACACACACACACACACTCGCTCTCTCTCTCTCTCTCTCTCTCTCTCTCTCTCTCTCTCTCTCTCTCTCTCTCTCTCTCTCTCTCTCTCTCTTCATTGCAGGCAGGGATGCTGTTGTTCACGGGTGTTGCTGTCACTGGAGTTGACTGTTAAAGAGTCTGACAGCTGTGGGCAGGAAGGAGTCTCTGTAGCGGCTGGTTCTGCTTCTTACGGACAGAAGACGACTGCTGACCTCACGCTTGGACACACACTGGGACAGTGCAGGGTGGAGGGGATGGGTGTCGTCCTTCATAATCCTGGTCATCTTCTTCAGGCAGCTCTTCTCGTAGAGGCTGGAGGCTGGAGTGATGTCCTTTTGGATGATCTTTGCTGCTGCCCTTGTGATGCGGTCTAGCTTGTTGCTGTCAGATTTTCTGGTGTTCCTAAAATAGCAGATTTGATTGTACAATGCAATGCTTTGCACTGCAGCTTGATAAAACCTCAGTAAAATGGTGTTGCTGATTTGAAAGCTTCGCAGTTTTCTTAGGAAGAACATTCTTTGGTTTGCTTTCTTATAACAGGCATCAACATTTTCAGTCCACCTCAGCCTGTCGTCAATGATCGTGCCAAGATATCTATAAGCACTGGTTATCCGCACTTCTTTATTCTTGATGGTAAGTGGTGTTGGCTTGTCATTTTTCCTTCGGAAATCAATTATCATTTCTTCTGTTTTTGACACATTCAATTCCAGATAGTTCTTGTCACACCAGTCTACTAAAGCTTTGACTGGGGATCTATACGAGGTCTCACTGCTCTTCAGAAGCCCAGTTAGTGATGTATCATCAGCAAACTTGATTTGAATATTGCTGTCAGTAGAAAAACGGCAGTCAGCTGTGTAAAGGGTAAAAAGAACTGGATGTTAAAGATGTTATGCGCGTGACTGTGTCTTCTACCGAATCAGTGGGGAGAAGTTGCAGGGATGCTTTCAAAGTTCGTCTTTGGAGAAATTTGGCAATGCATTTTGGGACAGGGGATGCAGTTGTAAGTAAGATTTCCAGTGGATTATGGGACTGGGGCCGATTAGTAGATATAACTGCAGGCATCCTGCTTGGATCTGTGCAAAAGAAGAGAGATGTTTCATTGTGGAGAACGCTTTAGGGTGTAGTATGTGTGTGTGTGTGTGCGCGCGCGCGCGCGCGCGTGTGTGTGTGTGTGTCTCTGTTCAGGTAAATGAGCTTTAGTGATTTCCGATTTAGGGATTGTGAATATTTACATACTTACACACACACACACACACACCACACACACACACACACACACACACACACACACACACACACACACACACACACAACACACACACACACTATATATATATATATATATATATATATATATATATATATATATATATATATATATATATATATATGTATACTTACATCCTTACGTACGTACTGACTGACTGATTGACCGACTGACTGTGACTTACTGATTTTCTTACTTTCTTACTCACGTATTTGCATACCCCCTTATGTAGTACTTTCTTATCAATTTAATTCTTTAGTGAGAGACCGGCGCACTGTCTTACTAATTTACTTACTTTCTTACTTACCTAATAACTTACTTACTTATATTATACTTATTTACTTACTTACTTACTTCGATTCCCAGCCTCGCCCTTTCTTCCCAGTTTGACAAAATAATCGAACTGAATGTGAAACTTCGGATGAGACTATAAACCGAGGCCCCGTGTTCGAACGCATGCAGAACATCTTGCGCACACGTTGAATCCTATTCCGCTTTTCGTAAGAGTAGGCCATTGTGTGCCGGTGGAAACAGATGACAAACTTTACAAAACCGCATACACACGGGGACTAGATGTATAAAAGCACATGAGTGCTTATTCCATTATCCTCGATATAAAAGAATAAATAAATAAATAAACTTACTTACCTACCTACCTACTTACTATCTTTCTTACACTCTTACATCTTCTCTACTACTACTACTACTACTACTACTACTACTACTACTACTACTACTACTACACTACTACTACTACTACTACTCCTCCTCCCCTCCTCCTCCTCCTCCTCCTCTTCCTCCTCCTCTTCCTCCTCCTCCTTCCTCCTCCCTCCTCCTCCTACTACTACTACTACTACTACTACTACTACTACTACTACTACTACTACTACTACTACTACTACTACTACTACTACTGCTACTACTACTCCTCCTACTATTACTACTACTCCTACTCCCCCTACTCCTACTACTAGTACATTGGCGACGACGATAGCAACGTCATTACTACCTTCTTGTTCTTGATATATTTGTTCATTCTTGGTGTATTTTCTCTTCTTGTTGTTTCCTTTTCCATTTTTTTCTTTCAGATATATTACTTGTGCTTTGTTATGTTTTTTTTCCTCTTTTTGAGGCTTCATGAAAAAAAATTCATTGTACGTAATCTGCTACCCTCTAAACAAAATTTCGTATTTCGTAAAATTTCGTACTACTTTCTTTCTTACTTACTTACGTACTTACTATCTAACTAACTTACTTACTCATTTATTTACTTACTTACTTACTTACTTCTCACCTATTTACTTACTTACCTCTTTACTTTTTTTCTCCCTTCCTTCCATACTTCCTTCCTTCCTACCTTAGTTACTTATTTACTAATTTACTTACATACTTTGCTAATATTTACTTTTGTTGCTTCCTTCCTTACCTACTTACGTACTGCTTACTTAGCTATTTACTTACTTACTTATGTAGTTACGTACTAACCTATATACTTACTGTTTTACTTACTTACATACTTCCTTCCTTCCTTATCTACTTATTTACTAATTTACTTACATTCTTTGCTAATTACGAACCTTTTAAAAATTATTTACCTACTTACTTAGTTACTTTTGTTGCTTAATTACTTACTTTCTTCCTTCCTTCCTTCTTTACTTAGCTTCTTACTTACCTTATTGGTTCCTTACTTACCTACCTACCCACTTGTTTACTTATTTACTTACTTTTTTCCTTACTTCTTCTTTGGCTTGCTTCCTTCCTTCCTTTCCCACTTACGTACTACTTACTAACTTAGTTAGTTAGTTACTTACGTACTAACCTACTTATTTACTTACTTACCTGCTTCCTTACTGTCGTACTTTACATAACTTTAATATACCCACTCACTTACATACTTACTTACCTACTTACTGAATGACAGGCTGAGTTACTTACTTAATACTTTCTTGTTTACTTACTTGCTTGTTTAGTTATTACTTGCTTGTTTACTTTCTTACTTACTTATTTACTGACTTCCTTTCTTAGTTACTTACTTACCTACTACCTTGCTTACTTACATTTTTATTTACTTACCTACCTACCTACCCACCTACCTATCCACCTACTCACTCACTCACTCACTCACTCACTCACTCACTCACTCACTCACTCACTCACTCACTCACTCACTCACTCACATATTTACACACTTACATACTTACATAGTGACTTAGTTATTTACTTACTAATTTATTTACTTTCTTATGTACGTTTTTTCATACCGTACTTTATTATTGCTTTGAATGTTTACTTACTTTCTTACTGATTTTTAAAAAACAACAACTTTCTGACTTACCTAAGAAACTACGTATTTACTTTATTCCTTACTTTCTATCCTCCTATATTACTTACATGCTTTCTTACTGACTTATTTACTTACTTTTCTACTCATTTACTTATTTACTTACTTATATTGTAGTTTTACTTACTTACTTATTTACTTACTTAGTTACTTACATACTTATTTTTTAATTCATTTTTAAACATTTTTACATACTTACTAATTTACTTATTTACTTTTTCCTTCCTTCCTTCCGTCCTTCCTTACCTACTTACGTAGTTACTTACTTACGTACTTCCTACTAGCTTACTTATCTACATACTTAATCACTTACTTACTTGCTTCCTTATTTACGTACTTTACGTAACTTTAATTTACTTACTTACCTATCTACTTTTTTGCTTGCTTGCTTACTTACTTACTTACCTACTTGCTTGCTTGCTTGTTTACTTTCTTATTTAATTCTTAAGTGAGAGACCAACTTACTTTCTTAATGATTCTTAATGATTTCTAAGCTAATAACTTACGTATTTACTAAGAACATCTTGCGCACAGGTTAAATCCTGTTCCGCTTTTCGTAAGAGTAGGCCATTGTGTGCCGGTGGGAACAGATGACAGAATTCACAAAACCACATACACACGGGGACTGGATATAAAAAAGCACATGAGTGCTTATTCCATTATCCTCGATATACATTTTTTTAAAAATGAAGTGACTTACTTAGTTACTTACTTGCTTTCTTACTATCTTTCTTACTTCCTTAGTTACTTGCTTACTTACCTACTTACTTAGGTACTGACTTTCTAATTTACTTACTTACTTACTCATTTCCTTACTTACTCACTTACTAATTTACTTATGTACTTTGAATATTACTTACTTACCTACTTATTTACTTGCTTGCTTACTTCTTTCTTACTTACCTTCTTACTCACCTTATTGATTCCTTACTTGCTTGCTTGCTTAGTTAGTTATTTACTTATTTTTTCCTTCCTTCCTTACCTACTTACGAAATCACGTACTTACGTACTTACGTGTTTGCTTGCTTACTTCTTTGCTTACTTACTTACGTACTAACCTACTTATTCACTTCCTTCCTTCCTTCCTTACGTATTTTACGAAACTTTTAATTACCTACTTACTTACCTAATTACTTAATTACTCACTTACTTACTGACCGATTGACTGCCTGACTTCGTTACTCACACGTAAATAACTAAGTAATTAAGTAGGTAGGAAAGGTAGGTAGGTAGGTAAGTAAATACAAAAAAAAGTAAGCAAGTAAGGTAGTAGGTAAGTAAGTAACTAACTAAGAAAGAAAGTGAGTAAATAAGTGACAATGATAATGACAAATTCTTTTATTTCGAGGATAATGAATAAGCACTTATGCGCTTTTAACACTTTTTTACATCAAGTAAGTACAGTAAGTGAGTAAGTAAGTAAGAAAGTAAACAAGAAAAGCAAGCAAGTAAGTAAGTAAGATAACGAGTAGGCAAGTAAAAAAATGTAAGTAAGTAAGTAGGTAATTAGATAATTAAGTAAGTAAACAAGCGAGCAAGCAAGTGAGTAAGTATGTAAGTACGTACATAGGTAGGAAAGTATCTAAATAATTAACTAAGAAAATAAGCAAATAAGGTAGTAAGTCAGTCCATCAGTCAGTCAGTCAGTCAGTAAATAAAGTATGTAACGAAACAAGTAAGTAAGTAATAATTAAGTATGAAAGTAAGTAAATAAGTATGTAAGTAAGCTAGTAAGCTAGTAAGAAAGTAAGTAAGTAGTAGATAAGTACGTAGGTAAGTAAGTAGGTAAGTAAATAAGCTAGTACGTCAGTAAGTAAACAGATAAGAAAGAAAGTAAATAAGTAGGTAAGTAAGTAAGTAACAAAGTAAGTAAGTAAGCAAGCAAGTAAGTAATGATTCAGTTAATAAAGTGAGTAACGAAGTAAGTTGGAAAGCAAGTAAGTAAGTATGTAAGTAAGTAAGCATGGCGGTAAGTAAGTACGTAAGAAAGAAAGTAAGTAAGTAAATAGGTAAGTAGATGCGTGCATAAGTACGTAAGTGAAAACGTGAGAACGTAAGTAAGTAAGAAAGCAAGTAAGTAAGTGACTCACTCACTTACTTACTTGCTTTCTTAATTACATGAGTGAATGATAGATGAGTGAGTGAGTAAGTAATAAGGTAAGTGCGTTAGTCAATAAGTAAGTAAGTAAGAAAGTAAGTAGGTAAAAAGTAAGTAAGCATTATGAAAATAAGTAATATAGAAAGTAATAAAGTAAGTAAGTAAGTAAGTAATATAGTAAGTAAGGAAGCAAATACGTAAGTCATTAGGTTAGTAAGAAAGCAAGGAAAGTAACAGAGTAAATCGGTCAGTCAATAAACAATTACATTAATAAGGATGTATATAAATAGGTATGTTTGAAAGCACGTGAGTAAGAAAGTAAGTAATTATTAAGTTAGTAAGAATGTATTTTAGTAAGTAAGTAAATAAGTAAGCAAGTAAAAAAGTAAGAAAAGTAAGTGAGTTAAAAAAAGTAAATATATAATTAAGTAAGTAAGTAAAGAAGGAAGGAAGGAAACAAGCAAGCAAGTACGTACGTAAGTAAATAAGTAAGTATGTAAAAATGTATATTTAAAAAAAAGTAAGTATGTAAGTAACTAAGTAAGTAAATAAGTAGGTAAGTAAAAAATATTATGTAAGTAAGTAAATAAGTAAATGAGTAGAAAAGTAAGTAAGAAGTAAGTAAATAAGTAAGTCAGTCATTAAGGAGGATAGAAAATAAGTAAGGAAGAAAGTAAATACGTAGGTGTTTTTTTTAGGCAATTCAGAGAATAAAAAAGAAAATAAGTAAGAAAATAAGTAAACAATTAAATAAAAAAAAGTACATAAAAAGTAAGTATGAAAATATGTATATAAGAAAGTAAGTGAATTAGTAAATAAATAACTAAGTCACTATATAAGTATGTAAGTGTCTAAATAAGTAAGTAAGTAAGTGAGTGAGTGAGTAATTCAGTAAGTAGGTAGGTAGGAAAGGTAGATATTTGGGTAGGTAGGTAAGTAAATAAAAATGTAAGTAAGTAAGGTAGTAGGTAAGTAAGTAACTAAGAAAGGAAGTCAGTAAATAAGTAAGAAAGTAAACATGCAGGTAAGAAAGTCAATAAGAAAGTGAGTAAGTAAGTAAACAATCAAGTATGTAAGTAAGTAACTCAGCCAGTCAGTCAGTCAGTCAGTCAGTCAGTAAGTAAGTACGTAAGGCGTGGAAACGGTCACCCATCCAAGGCTATATATATAGAATGGGGACGGGATAGCTCAGTGGTCGGACCACTCGCTTTTCCCCAGCTAAGGTTAAGCAGCATCGAGCGTGGTTACCACTTGGATGGGTGACCGTTTGCGCGCCTTGGCTTCAGTACAGTTCCCCAGCTGTAAATGGGTACCTGCCTCTTTAGGGTCAGGGAAGGTAAAGCAGCGAGGGAGAGGAGATGGGCTCCACCCTCAATATGCTGGCCCTAGAGAAGTGAGATCTCTGACGTCTTGCTCCTCTACGACCTTATAGGTTATGGGACACCAGTACATACACACACACACACCCACACACACACACACACACACACACACACACACATATAATATATATATATATATATATAATATATATATATATATATATATAGAGAGAGAGAGAGAGAGAGAGAGAGAGAGAGAGAGAGAGAGAGACAGATAGACAGGTAGATAAATAGATAGGTAAGTAGGTTGGTTGGTATGCAGATGTCGATAGTCATTAAGAATAAATAAGTTTGTTAGAAAAGATGACTTTTGCAGACAGACAGACAAACAGACATACATAAATAAATAAACACATGCACACATGCTTTCTCTCTGACACACACACAGAAGTTAAGGGGATAGTTTTGATTTTTATTTACAAAAACAATATACAGAAAACAGTTTCGTACATCTGTAAAATACACGAAGCCATAAATAGCTCGTTTCGTCCCACACTCATTCAGTCACCCAATCACTCATGAATATGACGATACTGAACATAGCTATTGTTAATGTTTTATTGCTTTTTGTTGTAATACCCCGTGAAGCTCTTCATTTCATAACAATAGCAACGCAATCGTCATTTTCATTTTATTGAAACAAATCGAAACATCTTGGGATTCTTCTGTGTTGCATTGCTTCGTGGTCTGTAATGTTTTTTGTAATCCTTGTAATACTCCGTGTTTATAGTGTTGTAGCTGTTGTACTGCAGTAATGACATGTATTGCATTGAGCTGTATTGTGTTGTATTTTATTGTATCGCATTGCATTTCACTTTATAGTATTGTATTGGATTGTATTGAACTGTATTGCAGAGCAGGGCATGACATAAAATGCTATGGTATAGTATTGTATGGTACAATTTTGTATGGTATAGGTTACGTTATGCCATGGTATGCTATTGTATGCTAAAATATGCTATGGTAAGGTGCTCTGAATTGTACTGTATTAAATGACATTTTAATGTGTTGTCATCACAAACCTTTATGTTTGTCTTCGATTTTACGTCTCTGTACCAAAAGTGATTAAAAAATAAAAAAAAGCTTAGATTCAGATTCAGATTCAGAATATTTTATTGCCATTTAAGTCATGTAGACTTATTTGACACAACAAAAACTTAGTGTCTGTGTGTGGTAGTAGGCATCCTTCAGTCTCGGAAGACTATGGAGCTGCGCTCTAGGTGTTCATTCTGGTACAGCGTCGGATGCAGCACGGGAATGACAGTCCCTATGGCAGAGGGCACAGATGAAGTCTGACGCTGGTCCGTCTTCCTGGGCTGCAGCCTTTCTTCTCGTTCTCTCTGCCTCATGCTGCTGAGCAAGTGTCTCTTCCAACTTGGACAGACCTTTCTGTACAGTCTGTCTCCAGGCTGACCGATCGAGGGCTGTTGCTTCCCAGCTGTTCTGGTCGATGTCCAAGGCTTCTAAGTCCCTCTAGCACACGTCTTTGTTTTGCAGCTGTGGTCTGCCAGTGGGACGTTTTCCCTGCACAAGTTCTTTATAGAGGACGTCTTTAGGGATCCGTCCGTCGTACGAGATGGCTGAGCCAGCACATACCTCTCTGTTTCAGCAGCGTGTACATGCTGGTGCTCCAGCTCTTTACAGGACAGTGTTGTTTGGGACCTTGTCCTGCCAGGTGATGTTCAGGATGTGTTGGAGGCAACGCATGTGAAAAGCATTGAGCTTTTGCTTTTGTCAGGCACGTCAAGTCCAGGAATCGCTGTTGTTGACTTCAATTTTACGTCTGTTCACTTCTAGTGATATTAGACGAGGGGGAATAAATGGAGGGGTGGATGTCTTATTAACAACAAAAACAGATAAATAAATATAAAAAAATTACCCCCCAAAAACACCCCCCCCCCACCAACCATGCTTTTACAAACAAATCACATAAAGAAACTTGGCAATGCAACAGGAATGATAAAAAAATAAAAACATGCCATTAACGTTAATGCAACTATAACAAATGTCCTAAGGGACTGCGATAAAGGCCTTTCACAAGTTCAAATGCCAGTTTTAAATTATTGAATATGCTGGTAAGGGAATTTGCAGAAAAATGGGGCATGAAAGGTTTTACACTCTGGCAGTCAAAAAGTATATGAGTATTGGTGATATTCTCACCACATAGACATTTACCATTTTTGCTGAATTTGGTTATGAATGCATTTAGTTTCATTCTATAAAATAAAGCAGTAATTCTTCTTGACGTAAAAACATTTACACAAGCCTTTGAATGGTTCACGACTGTTAAATTATCGGTGTTAATTGCAGTTCTAGTTAAAGATCTATCATTTTGCTGATTAGTTTCCGTGACCTGTCTCCATGATTTTTGTTCTAGTAAGCTGTACCCCTCTTTTAAGGATAGAGGCACATGCAATTCTATTGCATCCCGTTCATGTTTTGCACCTTTTTTGGCAGCTCTATCCGCCCACTCATTTGGAAAGAATCCAGTGTGTGAAGGCACCCAACAAAAATTAACACTTATGCCCTTTAAGGTTAAGAGATGGATAACATGCTTAATTTCTAATATAATTTTCGAAGTTTTCTTATAACATGGAGATTTTAAAGCATACAATACCGACTTAGAATCAACGCAAAGAAGGATTTTAAATATATACAATGGCAAATCAAGAATATAAATAAGACCCATTAATATTGCTATTAGTTCTGCTGTAAATATCGAGTGATATTTACCAACATAGTATGATTTTTCAATTTTCAACGCTGGTATAACAAAAGCAGAACCTGTTTCTTGATTACTAGACGTGATCCGTCTGTATAAATTTGTAAATGGTCAAATACTTATGATGAATGTGGGATCGGACATCAGAAACCATTATATTCAAATTGTCATTCTTGTTTACATTAGACACCTCTATGTCAAAGTGTGCTTTATTCATCTCCCATGATGGGCAAGGTAAGATTGCTTCTCGTGTGTCCATGCTGAGTTGATTGACTTCAGAGTTTTGTACCAGATCAGACACATATGTACTTATGGGCATTATAGAAGCAATATATTTCGCTCTTTTAGGAAAATCCAAATCTGATTGTACTTCTATTTCTTCTGAAATAAAGTTTTCAGTCGTTTTGTTTCTAAGCACATATTTAGCACATGCCAGTTGACGGTAATCATCTAAAGGCAACATGCCGACTTCGTTATATGTTCCCAGGGCTGAGGCGTGATAAGGCACACCAAGAGCCAGCCTGTATGCTTTGCAGTCTATACTTTGTAACTTTTTAAGTAAATACTTAGGAGCACTGAAAAATACCTCTTGGCCATACGATAATTTTGAACGAATAAGAGAAGTAGCTAAATATTTCAGATTTAATGTGTCTTGGCCCCAGAACTGTTTACTTACCATCTTCAAAAAGTTTAAGCCTTTCTTTGCTTTAGTTAAATTGTGTTCAATATGTGCATTCCAAGTTAGCTTAGAGGTGAGAATAACACCCAAGAACTTTACGGTATCTTTATACTCAATCACGTCGGTCCCAATTCTAAATGCTGGTAGCTCATCTGGATTACTGCTATTGTTAAAAAGCACAGTGTACGTTTTTTCTGTGGATAAAGTAAATCCATTTTCGAGCATATAGTTATCGATGTTGTTAAGTTGGTTCTGGTATACCTTTTTAATGTAGTTTACCGCTCTTTTTGGTGTGTTTCGTTTCATAGAAACATTCATCCACATGCATATATTATTATCATCTGCATATTGCACTAAGACGACTTCTTTTGACAATTTCACAGGGAGATCATGCAGCAAAACATTAAATAAGAGAGGCGATATTACAGAACCTTGAGGTAGTCCCATATGAAGAGATATAAAACTTGAATATGATTTAGCTACTCTAACCTGTATACTTCTGTTAGTAAAAAAACCCTTTAATATAGTGATAGAAATACCCAGAAAAACCCAGATTCTTAAGTCTATGTAGCAACTTAGCATGCCAAACTTGATCATACACCTTTTTATATTAAAAAATGTTGCAAGAACGTTCTTTCTTCTTGCAAACTGAATATTTATATGCGTTGATAGCTCCAGGAATCGCTGTCATACAGGAGGGTGCTCACAATGCAGGCTCTGTAGATCTGGATCTTTGTGTACTTACTGTTGTTCCATGCTTTTATTTGGTTATGGTGGTAGCTGCTTTATCGATGCGCTTGTTGAGCTCTGCATCAAGTGAGAGGGTGTCTGAGATAGTTGAGCCCAGATAAACAAAGTCATGGACACTGACGCTTGTGACTGGGGAAAGGTCATCATCCTGTCCCATGACTTGTGTTTTCTTCAAGCTTATGGCTAGCCCAAAGTCTTGACAGAAATCGCTGAAGCGAGTCACGAGTCGCCGTAGGTCCTCAGCTGAATGGGTGGTTACTGCTGCGTCGTCTGCAAAGAGGATGTCATGGAGACACCTCAGCTGGACTTAAGTCTTGGCTCTTAATCTGGAGAGGTTGAAGAGCTTTCCGTCTGACCTGGTTCGGTGGTAGATACTTTTAGCTGCAGGACCAAATGCGTGTTTCAGCATCTGCACGGAAGATTCAAACAGGGTGGGAACCATGACACACCCCTGTTTTACTCTGTTCCGTATGTTTAAAGCAGCTTGTGTTAAGCTGTCAAAGATGACGGTGCCTTTTAAGTCTTCGTAGAAGGATCTGTTGATGCTGAGAAGTTTGGGCGAACATCCAGTCTTCGGAAGGATCTTGAAGAGGCCATCCCTACTGACAAGATCGAAAGCCTTTGTGAGGTCTATGAAGGCAACAATGAGTGCTTGCCTACATTTCTCCTGAAGGTGTGCTCTGTATTGTACTGTATTAAATGACATTTTAATGTGTTGTCATAACAAGCCTTTTTGTCTGTATTCGATTTTACGTCTCTTTACCAGAAGTGATATAAGACACACACAAACAGAAATAAAACAATAAAAAAGCTGTGTGTGTGTGTGTGTGTGTGTGTGTGTGTGTGTGTGTGTGTGTGTGTGTGTGTGTGTGTGTGCTAAAGTGTGGCAAATTGTGTGGTAAAGTCTTGACCTCCATAAGAGTTTTATGTATTTATTTTATTTATTTATTCTTTTATATGTGCATCACTTAGAGTGCATCACCGAGGCACAGACCCACTTTATCCCGCTTACCAGTGCGCTATTTTCAGCAGAAAACTACTTTATGACCAGTCTTTTGTTCCTCTGGCTCTTTTTACGTGCACTTTCGTGCTGCTCATGAGAAATCGTCATCATCTAAACCTAACACTCAAAAAATGAAGTGGAATGGGGCAGGTAGATCAGGCCTAGGAGAAGAACTGATACACGGGTATCTCACTTCCTATATTATAGCTTTTTTCACTTTGAAGAATCTCCCCCTCCTCCTTCTTCTTCTTTTTCATCAGCATCCTCCTCCGTCTCCTCTTTATCATGATAATGAGAGCAATAATGATAATGATGATAATAATAAGGATGTTGGTGATAGTAACAATAATGATAATGATGATGAAGATTATGATGCTAATAATAATAATAATAATAATAACAATAATAATAATAATAATAATAATAATAATAAAAACAATAATAATAATAATGATAAAACTATAAGCATAACTTAAACCATCATAAAAATACCTTCATTTTCATGCCCAATTATCTCCATTACTATGGTCATTAATGCAGTATCAGCATCATCAACAGAATCATCAACAGAATCATCAACAGAATCATCATCATCATCATCATCATCATCATCATTCATCATCATCATCAAAGGATATGATTCTGCATCAGAAAGTCACGCTTTGTCTTTTTCACACACAGTATTTCGCCATGTCACACACGACATGGGAAAACATAATGCCATTGTGCTATAGGTCACATGCATCAAGTACTATTAGCGAGAAATGTCCCTGGGTGTATCATAATAATATTACCAATACAGTGATTATATTCATTCTTGAACCATTTACAATTCATTAGAAACAATTCCTTCTTGAGCGTTTCTTTTTTAACAGAACCTTCACATTTCTTGT
>CM054157.1:428821-431321 GCA_028751875.1 Rapana venosa
AGGATGCCAACCATGATAAATCTTTGTGATTAAAGTAATAAAAGATGAACATTATCATATGTATTATGATTATGAGGTAAACACTTTTATCACATTCAAACAATGAAACAAAGCATTCATAAAAATTCTAAATATTCGGCACACGCTTTAGGACTAAGAATACAAAATATGAATCTAATATTCCTAGAACGATTAAAACCATAAGCAAACCATTAAGAGATACAAAGACTGGGTGGAGAGAGAGAAGAGAGAGAGAGAGAGAGAGAGAGAGAGAGAGAGAGAGAGAGAGAGAGAGAGAGAGAGAGAGAGAGAGAGAGAGAGAGAGAGAGAGAGAGAGAAAAGAAGAAGAAGAAGAAGAAGGAAATCTTCCTAAACATGCCAGGTGGAAGTTATTCTTTGGTATCTACACTGTACGGACAACCCTTCACTGCCATAAACTTGTCAGCAGACGAGAAAACGATCTACTCCCAGCATCACACAGAACGCCAGAACACGTGTTCTCCTCTCCTCCCTTCCTTATCCTGTTGGTTTTACATCACCTATCTGTTTGCAAAACCAGCCTCACTCCAGGACATGTTTCTGAAATATGTGTTCAAGTTGCTGCTGCTATTTTGATAACACGGGCTAGCAAACAGGGGTAGGAGTAGTATATGTGTGTGTATGTATGTATGCGTGCGTAGGTGCGTGCATGCGTGTGTATGTATATATGTTTGTATGCATGTATGTATGTATGTATGTATGTATGTATATATTATATATATAATAAATGTATACATTTAGTATATGTCATATGTCACACACACACACACACACACATATATATATAAATATATATATATATATATATAAATATATATATATATGTGTGTGTGCGCGCACACGTGTGTGTGTATGTGTGTGTGAATAGGAAGGGAGGGTGGGTGGTGGTGGTATAGTAGGAAAAGTGTATGTACGAAGAGAGTGAAGCGGCGGGAAAGGGTGGAGATGGTATGTCTGACAGAAAAGTGGAGTAATTTGTACATATGTCGTACTTTGGAAAAGGTGTTGATATTTGTTGTCCATCTGCTTGTGCAGAGATCGGGGATATGATTCAGAGAGATGAGAGAGAGAGAGGATGAGAAGATGAGAGCGTGAGTAGAGAGAGTGAGTAGGAAGAGAGAGGAGAGAATGAGATATGTAGATGAGAAGTTAGATTAGTGAGAGAGAAGAGAGGGAGAGAGAAAGAGAGAGGAGTTACAGAGAGAGGGAGAGAGAGGGGAAAGAGGAAGGAGAGAGGAGAGCGAGGAGAGAGAGAGCAGAGAGAGAGAAGGAGAGAGAGAGGGAGAGGAGATGAGAGGAGAGAAGAGGAGAGAGAGAGAGGAGAGAGAGAGGAGAGAGAGAGAGAGAGAGAGAGAGAGAGAGGAGAGAGAGAGACAGAGAGAGAGAAGGAGAGAGAGGAGAGATAGAGGAGAGAGAGAGAGGAGAGAGAGGAGAGAGAGAGAGAGAGAGAGAGAGAGAGAGAGGAGAGAGAGAGAGAGAGAGAAAAGAGAGAGAGAGAGAGAGAGAGAGAGAGAGAGAGGAGAAGAAGAGAGAGGAGAGAGAGAGGAGAGAGAGAGAGAGAGAGAGAGAGAGGAGAGAAGAGAGCAGAGAGAGAGAAGAGAAGGGGAGAGAGAGAGGAGAGAGAGAGAGAGAGAGGAGGGAGAGAAGGAGAGAGAGAGAGAGGAGAAGAGGAGAGAGGGAGGAGAGAGGAAAGAGAGAGAAAAGAGAGAGAGAGAGAGAGGAGGGGAGAGAGAGAGAGAGAGAGAGAGAGAAGGAGAATGAGAGAGAGAGAGAGAGAGAGAGAGAGAGAGAGAGAGAGAGGAGAGAGAGACAGAGAGAGAGAGAGGAGAGAGAGAGGGGAGAGAAAGAGAGAGGAGAGAGAGACAGAGGGAGAGGAGAAGAAGAAGAAGAGAGGGAGGATGAGGAGAAGGAGGAGGAGGAGAAAGAAGAAGGAGATTGATTGATTGAATCTTTAATGGGTAAAGAACTAGGCACTATCAAAGCCTTTTTACAATTCTTTCCAAAAAGAAAACAAACTGGAACTAATTAAAAAAAAACCCACCACCACACAACAAAGAAGTCAACAAAAGGAAACAAAAACAACCGACAGAAATAGTGGACACTCTACCTTGAACAAGTTAAACTTCAGAAAACCCCCCACATTGAACCCCCCCCCCCCCCCCCCCCAACATTAACAACATTATCAGAACATCCACAGAATTACACACACAACACACACACACACACAACACACCAACACACACACACACACACACACACACACACACACACACACAACACACACACACACACACACTCTCCCCATCTCAAACACACACTTACAACCACCCCCCCTGCACACACACACTAACAATCCCCCACCCCCATCCCCGCACACATCTTCATTCATTCATTCATTCATTCATTCATTCATTCATTCATTCATTCAAGCACCCGCATATAGGTGTAAATGCCAAGATTG
>CM054157.1:441321-498821 GCA_028751875.1 Rapana venosa
TCTCTCTCTCTCTCTCTCTCTCTCTCTCTCTGTCACACTCTCTCTCTCTCTGTGTCTCTCTCTCTCTTCCTTCTTTTCTTCCTTCCTTCTTCCCTCCCTCCCTCTCAGACAGACAGAGGACGTAAACAAAAGTTGTATGGATAAATTAAGCAACAATATCACAATTGATATCTATCAAGCAGATAAATTATCATTAGATAATGGGTATGAGGAAACGGGTATGATGAAATGGGTATGAGGAAACGGGCATGAGGAAAAGAGAAGTGGAATGCAACACGTGTTTAATGCACATCATTTTGAGTCAATAGAATATTGTAAGTGACTTTGTCACAAATAATACCCGTGTTTTCCCCATTCCATGCGGATTGTACCTCATGCATCAGCTGTAACAATGCTATCAACTTAGAGTAACAGAATACACACTTGTGAAAATGGGCGAAAGAGAAATGACTGTTTCATACACTGCATAAAACAAAGCAGATTTACCAGATAGTCAATAATCAACCACAGCCGCCTGTTATCATAATACATGACATCAAAGTATTGCACAAAATGAAAGCTACTATCAGCAGTATAGAATGACTAGGATTACTATGTGCTTACATAACAACACCATGTTCTCTTGCAAAGCCTTTTCCCTTTACCCAGCATACATCCATCCATCTTCAGGCCAGAAACCAATAACAAACAAATGTGTACTGGCAGGAGAGTTCTTTCAGGGGCCGAAACACGGGGCTTCAGATATCACTTTGCTAGACATGTTAGCTGCCGCCTCTGCCTTACGTAACGAGCAGTGGCTGTGTGCTGCTGCCTGCAGGGAAAACACAGGAACGAGCTGGACCTCTCTTACCAGTAGCGTTGATCGTCGTGTGCCTGGTTCAACATAGTGGTAGTGTTGTTATCCAGTTGCTGTCCCTTTTGCTTGATAATACTTTGATGATTAATATGATAATGGTGTTGACTGAGCGACAGGAAGCAGCTAATGTTTAGAGTAAAGGACTGTTGTTGTTGTTGCTGTTTAGGGCATTACACTTGTTGTAAGTCTTAATAATGTTAATGTTATTGCTGCTTTGGTTATTTTCGTTATTGTTAGTCTTGTTGGCATTGTTTTAACAGTCTTGGTTGTATGTTTGGAGCATTTTTGTTCACCTCATTTTGAATTTAAATCTAAACGCAATCAAGCCTTCGGAAGAGCGAGAGAGAGAGAGAGAGAGAAGAGAGAGAGAGAGAGAGAGAGAGAAGAGAGAAGAGAGAGGAGAGAGAGAGGAGAGAGAGAGAGAGAGAGAGAAGACTGAACAAACTACATCATCATCTTCAGACCCTTGACCAAGCTGGTCGTCAGGGAGACGTAAGTTGATGGCCAGTGTTCTGCCAGGCTGGTCTGTCTGTCGTCAGCCTTTTGCAGCAACACACAGCCACGCCATGTCAACAGCAGTGCAATCAGACCACGCCATGTCAACAGCAGTGCAATCAGACCACGCCATGTCAACAGCAGTGCAATCAGACCACGCCATGTCAACAGCAGTGCAATCAGACCACGCCATGTCAACAGCAGTGCAATCAGACCACGCCATGTCAACAGCAGTGCAATCAGACCACGCCATGTCAACAGTAGTGCAATCAGACCACGCCATGTCAACAGCAGTGCAATCAGACCACGCCATGTCAACAGCAGTGCAATCAGACCACGCCTTGTGAACAGCAGTGCAATCAGACCACGCCATGTCAACAGCAGTGCAATCAGACCACGCCATGTCAACAGCAGTGCAATCAGACCACGCCACGTCAACAGCAGTGCAATCAGACCACGCCATGTCAACAGTAGTGCAATCAGACCACGCCATGTCAACAGCAGTGCAATCAGACCACGCCTTGTGAACAGCAGTGCAATCAGACCACGCCACGTCAACAGCAGTGCAATCAGACCACGCCATGTCAACAGTAGTGCAATCAGACCACGCCATGTCAACAGCAGTGCAATCAGACCACGCCATGTCAACAGCAGTGCAATCAGACCACGCCATGTCAACAGTAGTGCAATCAGACCACGCCATGTCAACAGCAGTGCAATCAGACCACGCCATGTCAACAGCAGTGCAATCAGACCACGCCTTGTGAACAGCAGTGCAATCAGACCACGCCACGTCAACAGCAGTGCAATCAGACCACGCCATGTCAACAGCAGTGCAATCAGACCACGCCACGTCAACAGCAGTGCAATCAGACCACGCCATGTCAACAGCAGTGCAATCAGACCACGCCATGTCAACAGCAGTGCAATCTTTGATGCTCCGCATCCCCCTCTGCACCTCCTCCATCAAGTGCACCCGGTATACATGTCTGGGCAAGAGAAGTTGCCTGACCAGACCACGCCATCTTCCTTCACGTTATGACAACACTACATCTAGCAAACCCTAAACTCCTAATTATTCAATAAGGAACCAAGAACCAAGTTTAAGTAGAAAATACAAAGACAATTCAGAAAGTATTGACTATATACGGATACGCTTTAAGCGGCATGATAAACATAATCTCAAACACGACAATAATTTCACATGTGCAATTGCATATCAGTCACTTAAAAGACTCACCAGACACCTAGTAACAGATTAATATTAGCTGTGTAATAAAACAAGATAAGAAAAACAAAAACAATACCGCTTGACGTGAAAATCCCACTCGCACATTTCCGGACTGATTTCTGCCTTCCTCGTAGTGCTACATACACTTAACCACCACTTTTCCAGATGAGTTTTTCTGTTTGCTCAGGCTCATCACTCTTCGCAGCAAAAACAACAGAACTTTTGCCAGAAATAATTTGTTCAAGGTCAAGAGCACCATATGTCACTTCCTTCTAAGCGCGATGACTCTGCTTACAAACTAAATGCACAAAGATGGATGTCTGTCAATACAAGCGTTCTGTACTATGTGCACATGCAATCAAGTGTTCTTCCTTTATAATACATCGACAGATGGGCTGTTAATGCAAACCACAGACAGTTCTAACTATCATTTACAGCCAACATGTCAACTGAATGAAAAACACAGGGCTGTAAAAAAAGCACAGAATCTGTTTGCACCCAAAGCCATACTGTTTCGTCAGAATGCAGCTGAGAGAGAGAGAGAAGAGAGAGAGAGAGAGAGAGAGAGAGAGAGAGAGAGAGAGGAGAGAGAGAGAGAGAGAGAGAGAACTCTGAACTCTGAACTCTGAAATGGTTTAATGGTACATCGGCCTTAGGCCACAATACACCAAATGAGGGGGGAGGGGGGGGGGGTGAAGGCATGAAACAAGCATAGGAAACATTTCAAACATATTACTGTCAATCATAAATTTACTCTCATTTATACTCACATTTCTAAGTCTCCCCATGTGGGACAGTTTATCTTAATATTCATGATGCTATTCACCACATTCATAAAGACTTCAAATCATCATAAACTATGAGGATTAAGTCCCCGTTTCATATGACACATCATCTTCTCCTCAAAACAACGTTACAAGCTTATACTCCCATAAACTAGGTGGATACTCTATACCCTTTTTAAACAACATCTTTATACTGAGCAATAACAACATGATATCATCATTGTTATTGTAATTGTAACCCAACTATGTTTACTCATAAAAGACACATCACACAAAATCTTCATTACCAAGTGTTTATAGAGAATGACAGGAATGGGAAGGGGAGAAAACTATCGGGTACACTGCATCATGGATATAATCTTGCTTCCCTTCCAACACTTTTTAAAAGTAAAAATAATAATGGCATGAAACATAAACATAGGAAACGTTTCAAACATATTTCTGTCAATCATAAATTTACACTCGTTTTTACTCACATTTCTAAGTCTTCTCATGTGGGACAGTTTATCTTAATATTTATGATGCTATTCACTACATTCATAATGATTGTAAATCATCATAAACTATGAGAGTTTAGTCCCGTTTCAAATGGCACATCATCTTCTCCTCAAAACAACTGTTTCAAGCTTATATTCTCATAAACTAGGTGGATACTCTACACCTTTTTCTTTTAAACAACATCCTTATACTGAGCAATAACAACATGATATCATCATTGTTATCGTAATTATAACCCAACTATGTTTAACTCACAAAACATACGTCACACAAAATCTTCATTACCAAGTGTTTATAGAGAATGAAAGGAATGGGAAGGGGAGAGAACTATCAGGTAAACTGTATCATGGATATGATCTTGCTTCCCTTCCAACACTTTTTAAAAGAAAAGATAATACAAAAGAATAATAATGTTTACGCATTTTCACACAAGAAAATCAGAACAAGTATAGGGTCACATAGTACTAACACAGTTACAATTTCCAGTTTCTATCAATTGATATGATTTACCAAATGCCAAAAGACAAGTTTAAGCTGCCTATCATTATAAGCCAAGTATTATCTTCCTTCTATTGACTGCATGAAAAACATATCTAGATACATTGTGCCTGTGATTAACATTTGATGACCTAAGCAAAACACAAAAAGATAGCTCTGATGATTCTCTAAGAATTTTCTCTCTAAGGTCTGTGTAAAGGCTGCAGTTAAACAAGAGGTGATGTTCATTCTCAACTTGATTATCACAAAAAGAACAATTTCTATCCTACCCTGTCACTAAGAGAGAGAGACAGAGAGAGAGAGAGAGAGAGAGAGAGAGAGAGAGAAACTGGGAGCACACACACAAGTTAACAACAACCAGCTAAACAACCCCCCCAAAAAAAAAACAACAACAAACAAACAAACCAACAACCAAAAAACCCAAACAAACAAAACAAAACAAAAACAATCCACACACGAAAAAGCTGTTTAATGCACTTATGGCTGCTCAACATTTTCAGTATAGATAACAAACAGTGCACATAATGATTTAATGATATACAGCATGCAACAAATTCGTCAGGCATCCAACAACTCACCAAAAACATCTGTCGGCATAGATTATCATAACATTACTTGATGTCAAAACCACACTCCGCACATTTCATGACCAATTTCCACCTTCCAAAATTTGCTACACGCACCACGACAGATATGCTTCTTCAGAGATGTTTTTTCAGTTACCCAGAATCCATCACTTTTCCGGACAGAAACAACCCACAGTTTTCACCTGCAACAGAGTTTGACGAGGTCAGAGACGCCATAGTCATTTCCCTCTAAGGGCGACGACTCGGCTTGACTGCTGAAGTGAATCAAACAGAAAACAGACGTCTGTCATCAGGGTGTTTTATTATGGGCTGGTGGAAGCACGTCTTCCCAAATATTGGTGAAAAGCCTCATGTCAGAGGGGATGCTGGTCTAAGGTGCATGGAGGCAAAGCAATCTGTGCAAGTCCACTTCTGAGATAATGGGAAATGCAAGCTACTGCCACAAGGTCTGTCTGTCTGTCTGTCTGCACCAAAGCCTAACATGTGAACACACGAATCCGAAATATGGAAGTTCTAACTGCTTTAAGAGTCTGAATGATTCACACACACAGATATATGTGCACACATACACGCATGCACGCGCACAAGCAAGCGCGCACACAAACGTTTATGCTATGGGAACAGATGACATAATTCACAAAACCGCATACACACGGGAACTAGATGTAAAAATGTACATAAGTGCTTATTCCATTATCCTCGATATAAAACAAGAAAATATAAAATATAAAAGAATAAAATAGAAAAAAAAATGCTAAAGTGCCGTTATTTTTAAATGAAGCTGAGTGGTGCAATAATTAGCACAACATTTCAAAAATGGCAAAAATCAGATGCCACCACCACTCACAACATAGAAGACATTTTCTTCCTAGGACTTCACAGTGTGATTGCCTTTACAGTGGCAAAGTTAGCAAAGTTAGCACTGGGCACAACAAAACGTGTATTTCCCATACTGCCGACAGGAAACACATTTACTAGGTTATTAATTTGGCAATCCATTATTGCTGTAATGATGGCGCAGCAGTGTGCCAGAAGAGTGCAAGAAATACAAACCATTACCAGCACATGTCACAGCGGGGTTTCAGCTTGCTGGGATTACTTAACACACAGCACCCCCCCCCCCCCCCCCCCCCCCCCTCTGGCCGTGCTTTTTCACTTACCCAGCAGACTATACGTCAATCTTCATGGCGGAAACCAAAATAAACTTTGGCCTGCAAGAGTTCCTTCAAGGTCAGAAACCAGAAACCTCTGATGTCCATTTACTGGACAGGCTTGAGGCTGTTTGTGCCTGAGGGCAATATACTGTGCACTGACGATCGTAAAACCAAACCCTTGGTCATTTTCGGCAAGTTTGTATTTTTTGTTTTATGTCTTTTCCTTTTTGTTTTTAATTATCAAAAGTTACAGCTTGTGATTTTAGCTTCCCCTTGGAAATGAACTTTTATGAAAATTGATGAGAGAGAGACGGGAAGGGGGTGGGGAGAAAGAGAGAGAGAGAGAGAGAGAGAGAGAGAGAGAGAGAGAGAGAGAGAGAGACAGACAGACAGACAGACAGACAGACAGACAGACAGACAGACAGTAGACGGAGCAACGCATGGAGAAAAGAAACGAATGGAGTGCAAATAAATGAAAGCAATGCAAAACAAAGAAAACGGCAAATGAAAAAAGCAGGAAAATCATTCCATCCCAGAAAGCAAGAGAAAAGCGATGCCTATGGTAGGAATCAACTAAACGATATACTCTATCCAACACGTAACATCAGAGCCAGTACCGGCCTGTTTCATGTCCTATTTCCAGTTTGCAACTACTTCTTAACATGTAGCAACAGTGTGTGTGTGTGTGTGTGTGTGTGTGTGTGTGTGTGTGTATGTGCTCTGTGGTTTATTTCCTTGTTAGTTTATTAACTAGTCTTAATCATTGTAGTCTAATCACTGCACATTTCGAGCAAAAGCTCATACTGTTCTTATCTTTGATAACCAGCTAGGAGTTCCAGCTTCGGATAAAATACTGCTCATTGTGGAAAGTCAGGTGTGAAGGCTACGTAAAACTGAACATAATCATGTTAAAACATGATGACAAATCCTATGTAAATAAACAGAAAGCAACAACCCTCGTTATGACAAGCTAATCAGATAAACATGAATGGAGAATCTCAACATAGCCATATTATTTACTATTGGGGACAAGATAGCTCAGTGGTCAGAGCCCTCGCTTTCCTCCAGCTAAGGTTAAGCAGCATCGAGTGTGGTTACCAAATGGATGGGTGACCGGTTGCATGCCTTGGCTTCAGGACAATCACCCAGTTCACCCAGCTGTAAATGGGTACCTGCCTCTCTAGGGTCAGGGAAGGTACAGCAGCAAGGGAGAGGAGATGGGCGCCGCCCTCAATATGCTGGTACCTTGAGAAGTTGAGGTCTCTGACGCCTCACTCCCCTATGACCACATAGGTTATGGGACACCTTAACCTTTAATTTTACTATTGACACAAGGGTACACAAACCACGGAATAGGGTATCGAATCTTCAGTTTCACAGATGATGTAGACTACGCCAGGACCACGACAAACACTACTAGCCCTGAACCCCGCTAGCACTAAATCACAGTGTAACATTAGGCTCCCATCATCAGCCTATGATCTCACCATCTGTGACAGGGACGAAAACTGACCCCCTCAGTTCATAAACACTTCAGCGCAACACACAGGTGACGATGCCCAAAGCCGGGAGTGGTTTTTCTGTCTAATGAAGCCGAAGCTACAGAGAATCTGGCGTCTCTCCACGTGAAACAGAAAACATACACAGCTACGCATATTTAGTGTCCTTGCCTGTTAGCTTTTGCAAACCGGAATATATTGTACAACAGTAGAAGATGAGACAAACTAAAGCAGCATGACAATAAATCAAGCTACTAACAAAGACACAAAAGGGAAATATAAAGATGAAGCCGCCACTTTGAACAGAATGCCACATTAATGTGACATCCAGTAATTCAGCACAGAACATCTCTCTTCTCTGCTAGGTCCTCAAGAAGTTACTGTAGCACTGAGCGAGATAACCTATCTCCAAATCCTGGGCTACAAGCTGAATCTGGCAGAGCATTTCCCTCTCAAGGTAACAGGGCGCATACTGGATACCAGTAGACATCTAATCCCCTGAAATAGTTGACAAAAACAATCGGTGAAATCAAAGCCACTATCCGCTCATTTCACGGCCAATTTCCAGCCGGCTGCGACTACACCTCTCTTCTCCATCAGCCAGAGCTGAGGAAACGATGATCGGTCACCCAGCCTGCACCAGCAGCCCTGGGGAAACCCAAACACGCCCTCACCGCCAAGAAAGACTCCAGGGGTGAAGAAAAGTAGACGTCACATCCGCCAAAGCGGGAGACATTTGTGTCGAATTAGGAGACAGTAGAGAAAGTGTGTACGTACCGTGTGTGAGTGTGAGTGTGTGTGTGTGTGTGTGACGGGAACAAAACCAAACCTTTCTCAGCTGATCAAAAGACAGCAACTCAACACACCTGAGTGATGATGCCCAAAGAACAGACTTTTGCATAAACAGACAGCTAGGTGTCTCTTGCCATGACACACAACACATCGTCATCTAGAAATAATGGATATTTAGTGTCTATTTCACAGATTCATGACTAGGTTTTTTTCAGAACAGAGTATTCTGTAAAACAGTATAATGCAATATGTAACATAGAAACATACAACGAAGGTAAAAACAAAGATAAATCAGATCAATCACTCTCAGAACAGAAGGGCAGAGGAACACCCTCCCTATCCAGCAGTTCACCAGGAAGCGTGCTGTCTTCTCTTCTGCCTTAACTCCTACAGCCACAGGGGGGCGCCTCTTGCTGCTTACCCAGTGTGCACCAACAATCATGGCGGAAACCAAAACAAACCTTCGCCTGCAAACGAGACTTCCGGGTTGAAAAATGTGAGATGTCACTTCCTCCAAAAGGCGATCGGTTTGTTATGAAAACAGAATAGGATGTAGAAATAGATGTTTGTGCCTGTGCATGTGCTCGTAAGTGTCAACGTGTGTGCGTGTGTGTGTGTGTGTGTGTGTGGTGTGTGTGTGTGTGTGTGTGTGTGTGTGTGTGTGTGTGTGTGTGTATGCGTGTGTGTGTGTGTGTGTGTGTGTGTGTGTGTGTGTGTTGTTGTGTGCACGCGAGCGTGTGCACGTGCGTGTATGCCTGTGTGTGTGCACACGAGCGTGTGCGCGTGTGTGTGCGCGCGCCCGTGAGTGCGCGTGTGTAAACGCTTATAGACAACTATTCTAGGTATATACCTTTCAAAAAGAAAAGTTAACTTTAACATTCTTCTACACAAAAGGCCTAAGTGGACACCCAAACAAATGAGGAAGCAAACATAGAATATACACACATATAGCAAATATAGAATCATATAAAACAGTATGCTGCTGATTCTATTTAATCAAAACCAAGAAGGAAGGTGGCAGGACGGTTAAGACGTTCACCTTCCTAACAAGTCAACTGTGAGGCTCTGGGTTTGATTCCTATCCCTGTTCTTTCTTTCCAGTTTGGCGAGAAGATAGAACTGAATGTCAAAGTCAGTGGATGGGACTATAAACCCATGTCCCGGTGCGAATGCACGCAGAACATCTTGTCGCACGTTAACAACAGGGTCCGCCTTTTGGAAGAGTACGCCATTGTGTGTCAGTAGGAACGATGACAACATGTTATTTCTTAAACCCGCATGGAGACAGGTGTCGCGGTTACACGCCATCCCCGAAGTCGGAATGCGGTGACCCAGATGTGGGGAAGAGACGGCAGCATAGGAACAAATCTCACCATTAGTGAACCTTGAGCTCTAGCTGAGGAACGAAAAACATATAAATATTAAGCTCTAAATTCAAGTATCAATTTACTCTGTCTGTCTGTCTGTCTGTTTTTCTGTCTGTCTGCCTGTCTGTCTGTCTCACACACACACTTTTACAAAACCGCATATACACGGGGACTAGTTGTAAAAAAGCACACGAATGCTTATTCCCTTACCCTCGATACAATAGAATAAAATATAAATAAATAAAATAAACACCACTACTACCACCACCACCACCACCACTGGGATAAGATTAGTGTAGCAATTACAGGTTTTTTCGATCTTAAACAAAACCACCCTCCCCACCGCCCCCCTCCAAAAAGCTCCCCACTTTTGAACACAGCCTTTGCTATGTTTGGAAATGTTGAAAGGAAGAAAATGCTCATTAGCAATCTGTCACATAGCCATTGCAAGAGGAAGCCAGAACTGGCAAGTTTTGCATGGACCATACTGAAGAGGAAGCCAGAACTGGCAAGTTTTGCATGGACCATACTGACTGAAGAGGAAGCCAGAACTGGCAAGTTTTGCATGGACCATACTGAAGAGGAAGCCAGAACTGGCAAGTTTTGCATGGACCATACTGAAGAGGAAGCCAGAACTGGCAAGTTTTGCATGGACCATACTGACTGAAGAGGAAGCCAGAACTGGCAAGCTTTGCATGAACCATACTGAAGAGGAAGCCAGAACTGGCAAGTTTTGCATGGACCATGCTGACTGAAGAGGAAGCCAGAACTGGCAAGCTTTGCATGGACCATACTGAAGAGGAAGCCAGAACTGGCAAGTTTTGCATGGACCATGCTGACTGAAGAGGAAGCCAGAACTGACAAGCTTTGCATGGACCATACTGACTGAAGAGGAAGCCAGAACTGGCAAGGTTTGCATGGAACATACTGACTGAAGAGGAAGCCAGAACTGGCAAGTTTTGCATGGACCATACTGACTGAAGAGGAAGCCAGAACTGACAAGCTTTGCATGGACCATACTGACTAAAGAGGAAGCCAGAACTGGCAAGGTTTGCATGGACCATACTGACTGAAGAGGAAGCCAGAACTGGAAAGCTTTGCATGGACCATACTGAGTGAAGAGGAAACCAGAACTGGAAAGCTTTGCATGGACCATACTGAAGAGGAAGCCAGAACTGGAAAGCTTTGCATGGACCATACTGAAGAGAAAGCCAGAACTGGCAAGTTTTGCATGGACCATACTGACTGAAGAGGAAGCCAGAACTGACAAGCTTTGCATGGACCATGCTGAAGAGGAAGCCAGAACTGACAAGCTTTGCATGGACCATACTGAAGAGGAAGCCAGAACTGGCAAGCTTTGCATGGACCATACTGAAGAGGAAGCCAGAACTGACAAGCTTTGCGTGGACCATACTGAAGAGGAAGCCAGAACTGGCAAGTTTTGCATGGACCATACTGAAGAGGAAGCCAGAACTGACAAGCTTTGCATGGACCATACTGAAGAGGAAGCCAGAACTGACAAGTTTTGCATGGACCATATTGCTCAGAGGACCGAGTGTAGTGAAATGAACAGCAGGACTCGCAAAGGGACAACTCTAACACTTTGTTAACACAAAACTACTATTGAAGCAACACTCAAAAGCTCATCCATGAAGGAAATGAAGCTCAACAAGGTCACTTTGGGTAGGGACCGGCTGCAGCCCTCCAAATCCTTATGACTCTTGTGGGATGGAAACCCGCGACCTGCCAACTCGTAACCCGCGGCGTTAACCACTGCATGGCGGCTGACATCAGACCAAAAAATCAAAGCCATAAGGATTGCAAATAATTCAGACGTAAAAATATAATTTAAATGTTCTGAATGAAGGTACACTTCTGTGTGTGTGTGTGTGTGTGTGTGTGTGTGTGTGTGTGTGTGTGTGTGTGTGTGTGTGTGTATGTGTGTGTGTGTGTGTGTATGAAGTCATGTCAAGTCAAATTGATCTTTATTGAGGGTAAAAGATTAAGTTTACACAACTTTTTTCCATCCTGCCCTCACAAAAAATTAGGAAAATTGACATATAAAAGCATTCAAAGTACAATGTTCACACATGTTGAAGACAAAAATCTATGATTTTTTAAAATAAATCTAGACTAACAAAACATGATAAAGAAAATCAAGACAGTATAACATAAGCTCAAGTCATACAGACAGATGAAGAAATTTTTTTTAAACCAAAAAAAAGAAAAAAAGAAAACAAGAAACAGAAAAACCCCCAGCAAAAAACCCCCAAGACTCACAAAACAAGATAAAACGAAACCAAGACAGTATAACATAAGCTCAAGTCATACAACAAATGAAGAAAATACAAAATAACAAAGGTAGGAATAACAACAAAGTAGCCAGATGTAAGATAATCTCGAGTATAAAAGTGGACTTACAATTTGCCCATCAGATATTTCTTCAAGAGTTTCTTGAACTTTTATTTCGAAGGAGCTGATTTTAAAGAGATAGGTAGACTATTCCATACTGTTCTTCCTGAATAGGCAAGGCTTGACTTATAGAGATTGTTATGGGGCCTGGGCAAAGACAATCTATGAGTAGGCTTGTTTTTACTAACGGCAAAATTTTTCACAATTTTCTTTGGGGCTTTTCAGTTTAATATATTGTACATACATAGACACATGTTGAATTGCAGACTGTTTTTGAGTGAAAGAGTATCTAATTCTTTGTAGTTGTTGGTGGTTAATGTATTAGGATTCAATCGGATTAGTTTGATAGCTCTTTTATGTAGACGGCTTATATGATTTAGGTTTGTTTCAATAGCATTATTCCATAAGGTTGAACCATAATTTATAAGAGATAGAATATGTCCGTGAAAGAATAGTTTTCGTGATTGTAGGTATAGAAAATGTTTGATTTTTCTAAGTTGATATAGTTTTACTGAGATTTGTTTTCCTAAAGTGGCTATGTGTTCTGACCAGGATAAATCATTGTCAATTACTGCACCTAGTACTTTGTGTGAAACAACTTCTTCAATTTTTTCTCCTTTGATAAATATTTGCGCGAATGGAAAACGCAATTTCTGTCTTTTTTGCCGAGTTGTTATAAACATTCATTTTTTTTGTTTGAATTAAGAGACATATGATTGAATTCTGTCCATTCAATAAGTTTATCGATATCTGCCTGCATATCATTCACAAGCTGGTTAGGATCACTGTTGCTACATTGAATTGATGTATTATCAGCAAACATTTCACATGAACCATGAATATGCAGAGGTAGGTCATTAATATAAATAGAGAAAAGAAGTGGTCCTAGTATTGATCCCTGTAGTATACCATATATCACAGGTAATAAGGTTGATCTCATGGGCCCGATTTCAACAAGCTGTTGACGATTACTGAGAAATGAATCTAAAAATGATAATGCTTGGTTGGAAATTTGTGCGTGTGTGTTAATCTTATTCGTGGACGGTTGCTTGCGTGTAAATGATTTGAATGTAAGCACTTTTATTTGTTGCTTTACAAGATTCAGTATTATATGAATTCTATGCATTATAATAATAATAATTAGTAGCAGCAGCAGCAGCAGCAGCAGCAGCAGCATGACGAAGGAAAATATCTGGCTAGCATGGAATCAAACCATGAACTTTCTTTTCCTATACTGGTATCTTAGCACTAAACTAACGATTGGTCGTGTCCTACAGTCCACTCCACACGTCAACACGCTTTTTTACGTATTTAAGTAGCAAAAAGTTCAACAAACTTAAACCCAAGATCTCTTTGCAACTACAGTTCTTTTACGCAAAGGTAACTAAACCTGGTAGTAATTTACATACAAATCATTTTCTTATAACTCTACTAAACAAACGGTTCAAAACATTATTTCAAGTCTACTGAAAAGATTCCGTCTGAGCAACTTTTGGACAAAACGAAACTATCTCCTCTTTGAACAGCCCCCCGAAATGACCTTCAAGCCTTCCTCGCCCCACAAAGGCCTGTGAAAGATTGGTCTGGCCGATTCTACAGTCAGTAGGAAGAGTCAGGGAACAGCGAAACCCATCACAAAACCATTCAGCAGCCAAAGGAGAGCACAGGCAAGGAGAGTACAGTCAAAGAGAATACAGTCAAAGAGAATACAGTCAAGGAGAATACAGTTAAGGAGAATACAGTCAAGGAGAATACAGTCAAGGAGAATAGAGTCAAAGAGAATACAGTCAAGGAGAATACAGTCAAGGAGAATACAGTCAAAGAGAATACAGTCAAGGAGAATAGAGTCAAAGAGAATACAGTCAAAGAGAATACAGTCAAAGAGAATACAGTCAAAGAGAATACAGTCAAGGAGAATAGAGTCAAAGAGAATACAGTCAAAGAGAATAGAGTCAAAGAGAATACAGTCAAGGAGAATACAGTCAAAGAGAATACAGTTAAGGAGAACAGTCAAGAAGAAAAGAGTTAAGGAGAATAGTCAAGAAGAATACAGTCAAGGAGAATACAGTCAAGGAGAATACAGTTAAGGAGAATACAGTCAAGGAGAATACAGTCAAGGAGAATAGAGTCAAAGAGAATACAGTCAAGGAGAATACAGTCAAGGAGAATACAGTCAAAGAGAATACAGTCAAGGAGAATAGAGTCAAAGAGAATACAGTCAAAGAGAATACAGTCAAAGAGAATAGAGTCAAAGAGAATACAGTCAAGGAGAATAGAGTCAAAGAGAATACAGTCAAGGAGAATACAGTTAAGGAGAATACAGTTAAGGAGAACAGTCAAGAAGAAAAGAGTTAAGGAGAACAGTCAAGAAGAAAAGAGTTAAGGAGAATAGTCAAGAAGAAAAGAGTTAAGGAGAATAGAGCTCCTACCAGCCTGTGCCTCGAGCAGGAAAGTTGGCATGTAAACCATGACTTGGGAATAGAAGATCGCAAACCATCGGGGAGACAGCTACAGTTAAACACCTACCAGTCATGTTGTCGTCTTGAATGTAGCGCTTGCACGCATGCACTCGCCGCTTGTGTGCTGCTATTTACGCACTTGTTGCCGCTGCGTGTTACTAGAGGTCTTACACACAGTATGATTATACAAACATGCTGATCTATCTTTTAAAACATATCTGGAAGTTTACTCTTTTGAGAGAGTGGGATGAATGAAACTGCTGTCCGTGCGTGTATTGGTCTACTTCATACAGTAGATCGTGGGCTTTTCTTGTTCATCACTACTGCACTTGGCTGCGGTCACCAGCTTCATTTACCAGAGTCTACAGTCAAAATCTGTACATTATATTTGCGAAGAGCCGCATGCCCGCGAATGATTTGAATGCAAGCGCCTTCATTTGTTTGCTTTACAAAATTAAGCGCTACAGTAGTGGTGGTGGTGGTGGTAGTAGTAGTAGTATTAGTGGTGGTGGTGCACGGTGGTAGTAGAGGTAATTATTACTCTCATCATCATCATCATCATCATCATCATCATCATCATCATCATCATCATCATCATCATCAGTAGTAGCAGTAGCAGTAGCAGTAGAAGTAGTAGTAGAAGTAGAAGTAGTAGTAGTAGAAGTAGTAGTAGTAGTAGTAGTAGTAGCAGTAGTAGTAGTGGTGTAGGTAGTGTGCAACATACTACTTTAAAAACTATTTTGCTTTGAAATGTGTACTGAGGTTGTCTTCATGACAGAGAAGCTCTTAGCATAGCAGCCTGTACTTCATGACAGAGAAGCTCTTAGCATAGCAGCCTGTACTTCATTAAAGAGAAGCTCTTAGCATAGCAGCCTGTACTTCATGAAAGAAGTGCAGATTATCTCAAGTCGGAGTATGGCTGCCTATATTAAGAGGTAGCTTGCAGAAGGGTCGTGCACGCGAACTTCTCATCTAGCGTGTAATAACGGTCTGACCGTGATTCGCAGATGTAAGGGGCAAGACAAACTGCATTCTGGGTACTAAGCTGGGTAACTGGACCAGCAACAGCGACACAGACTGCAGAGGGCAGGCAGGGGCGCATAAAAGCAACACTTGCTGCACGTGCATTGCATCATCATCAGACTTGTACACACGGCAAGGCCTCACTTCCTCTAACACTGACGAATCCATACTTTCCGCTGCACCGGGAAACATATTTTATAAGAGACTTATGAATTTGTTACTACATTATATGCATAACTTATCAGTACTGCCAAAGAAGCTAGATGAAACGTACTTCAATACAACCAGTTATCAGAAAATGTCGTCTTCTGAAAGATTTGCCAAGGTAGCGCTATCTGTGAGCGTGAAGTGTTCAATGCCTGAACAAGTAATGCCTAATCTCCTTTCTTTTTCCTGGCCATTGTTTGGCCAAGATAATGTCACTACAACTACACTACAAAGCATTGCCCAGATAGCGCCACAGCTGACGGCCATGTCAATGTACCCCATGCTTCGGTGCTCCGGGCTGAAGGCGAATCGAAGCCTCCTTCCTGGCAGAAGAGTTGCTAACAGTCCGGTAACTCGACTCTGCCTCTATAGAAAAGCTATAATTTGACAGTTTAATTATGCATGGTCGTTGAACACGTGTCCGTTTTGCTAAACGGGTACAGTGCTGGACTCCAACAGGAAATGTTTGCAGGTTTGCTGTCATTTTCTTTTTTCCACTGGTTGCCTCACACAACCCGCGACGCCGAAAGGCACCAGCGGCAGATGAAAGAAGAAAGAAGCCTCACACAACACGTTCGTTCGCGTTCTCCCTGCCCGTTACAATGTGGTACTGTTCTAAAATGAGTACATCCGAAGGACTTTTGGGGAGAGCGGAGTCGGCACTGATGTAACATCAGAGGAAAAATTCTCTTGAACGAGATTCGAACCCGGGTCAGCAGATCACGAGGACACCACTCTGACCATCAGGCTATCCCGCCCCCTATATAGAACTCGAACTCGAACTCGAACTCGAATATTTTAATGAGGGTAATTGGATAAGCCAGAGGCTTCTTTACACCAGGCCCTCAAGGGGAAAAAGTGAAACAAACATGAATAAACCAATTGATCAATAAACAAGATAATGTCAAAAGGCAAAGAAATGAATCATTCAAATAGCACTTCAATTATTGACTGAAGTCATGAAATCAATGAAAGACCACAGAAGTAAACCATCGAATAAACAGACAAAACCAATTGAACACTGACAAACTCCTCTCCTTGACACCCCTTCCCTAAACAGAAACCCCTCCCCCAAAAATCAACACACACACACACAGCACACACACACGCACGCACGCACGCACGCACGCGCGCATGCACGCACGCACGCACGCATGCACACACACACACACACACACACTACGCCTACATATGCACGGACACGCAACTACACGTGCGAGCTTGCACAAATCATACAAATCGTCCAGGATACAAATCCATACACATGAACATTACCTCACATATTATAACAGCCTTATGTCATAATCATCAAAATACCATAACCACACATTACACCGTCAAAACCAAACAATGAACATTATTTGAAGCACGAGAAAAAAACAACAACCCACAGAGCATCAAGACAACCCTTCCCCCCCCCCCACTCACACACACACGTCACACACACACACACACACACACACACACACACACACACACACACACACACACACACACACACACACACACACACACACACACACACACACACAACACACACACACACACACACACACACACACACACACACACACACACGCCCATACACACACACATTCACACACACATACACACATTTGCGCGCGCTTGCACGCATACACACTCACACACACAGAGTTCAACAAGCACGCTCACCCAATGCATATTACAGAAAATTAAACAAGTGTGTGTGGTACGCTTTTTTGAAAGATGATAGGCTGCTTTTCTCTTTTATACTGACTGGGATTTCGTTCCATAACTTGCTACCAGAATAAACTAGGGATGACCATAAACAGATCGGTTCTTGGATGAGGAGTAACAACACTGTTTTTGTTACGAACAGTTTTAACAGGGAACCGCTGACAAAGATAATGAGGGGCTAGTTTATTCATAATCTTATACATAAATACACCTTTATTAAAGAGACAATGTAAACTAAAAGGAAGAATGTTCAACTCTTTGTAGCTATTAGTTTCTAAGGAAGTAGTTCTAAGCAGAATTAACTTGAGAGAACGTTTATATACTCTCTCAAGTTGTCGTAAACAGTTTTTGTAGATGCATAATCAAGATCAGGTTTTATGTAAGCGTAGAAGAATAGTTTTCGAGTATGCTGATCAAGGAAATGTTTTATTCGATTAAGTTGGAATAGCTTCTTAGATAATTTTTTTGAAATACTAAAAACATGATCAGACCATGACAAGTTATTATCAATATGTAGACCAAGTAGTTTATATGAGCTGACTTCTTCTAATACTTTATCGTAAATCTTTATTCCATTTAGTTTGGTTTTAAAATTTTGGCGCTTTTGTCTTGTTGCAACAACCATAAATTTTGATTTCAGTGGATGGAGAGCCATGTGATTGCACTCTGTCCATGCTGCTAGATTGTTTAAGTCCTTTTGCAAAATTTTACCTACAGAGTTTACATCATGATCCGCTGTATGTATGGTAGTGTCGTCGGCAAAGAGTTCACAAGTAGAAGAAACATGGAGAGGAAGATCATTGATATATATTGAAAAGAGGATGGGCCCTAGCACAGAACCTTGAGGAATTCCATACTTCACTGGCAAAAGGGACGACATAAATGAATCTTGATAAACAGCTTGTCTTCTTTTATCAAGAAAAGAGGTGATTAGTTTTAGTGAGTCTGCGCATAAACCATACATAGCCAGTTTCTTTACTAGGAGGTTGTGATCAATACAGTCAAATGCCTTGGCAAAGTCTACAAAAATTGCTCCAGTTAAGATATTATTATTAATATTTAAATGCCATTGCTCTATGATGTTGCTGAGTGCAGTATGACATGAATGATTTTCTCTAAAGCCACTTTGATTAGGATGAAATAAGTTATGTTTAGTAAAGTGTGACAGAAGATGTTGCTTTAAGTGCTTTTCTAAAGGTTTAGATAAGATAGATAGAATCGAAATAGGTCGATAGTTGGAAGGGTCATTTGGATCTCCAGATTTAAGAACAGGTATAACTTTGGCATCTTTAAACATTTGAGGATAGCAACTTTTTTCGATACAGAGATTATAGATATATGTAAGATGTTCAGAGATTACTTGTGCAGAAATCTTCAAAATTTTGCTGTCTAAATTATCTAAACCACGGGAGCTTGTTTGCTTTAATGAACACAATTCCTTATGCACTTCATGCACACCAATATATTTGAAGGACAGTTTAGACTTTATTGACTCTGAGTTACAAAATTCCTTTAAAAGATGTAAGTCATTGAATTCTGAGCGGTCAATGTTTACAATTTTTTCTGCAATAGAACAAAAGTGTTTATTGATCTTTTCTGCAGATAGACCCATACCTGATGAAGCACATGATGAAGATGATTTACCGGCTAACTGATTAATTGCTTTCCAGAGAGACTTTGTGTCCTTCTTAGATGATATTAACTCACTAAAATATTTCTTTTTTGCAATTCGTTTCATGAATGTCACTGAATATTTCATGAATATTTCGCTGCTCCTTAAATTTTTCATCTCTTCCTGTTGATTTTAGTAAATGATCTCGGATGGCTATGGCTTCAGTGATTTCATTAGTTAACCAGGGTGGTTTATCTCTAGCTTTTACACGTTTGATTCTAAGAGGAGCATGACTATCAAAGATTGATGAAAAAATACTACACCAAATTTCAAGTGCTTTGTCTGGGTCAGTAAACTGATAAACGTAAGAGAAGTTAGCTTTACATAAGTCGGACAAAAAATGTTCTGCATTAAACGTTCTATAGCTGCGAAAAGAAATGTATTTGTGTTTGCATCTGGGTATTTTCGCCCCTTTTTTGACCATGTAAAACATACAGGATAGTGATCGCTTAGGCCATAGACAGGTACAGACAGTTCAACCATGTTAGATGGAGTGGTTGTGTATATATGGTCAATCAGTGTTTCAGAACGTGGAGTTTTCCTTGTGGGAGTGTTTACTAGTTGCGACAGGTTATACACCTGAAAGATTTTTTTCCATTTATCATTAGGCTTAAGCAAATCAATATTGAAATCACCAAGTAAAATTATTTCAGTTGAGTAGTTACAAACATCATAATAATAATAATAATAATGTATGGAATTTATATAGCGCTGAATCTTGTAAAGCAATAAATCAAAGCGCTCAGATTTTATTTCATACCACTTTAAGTCATGGCAGATTTCTCTCCGTGAAATTCGGGCTGCTCTCCCCGGGGAGAGCGGGAGAACGCGTCGCCACTTAGCGCTGCGCCACCCTTTCACCCTTTTTTTTTTTTTTTTTTTTTCTGCAGCTGTATTTGTTTCCCTATCAGGGATCATCCATCATTTGTTCAAAATTATCAAACCAGCTAATGCGTTCATCTGGGTTTCGATACAAAAATCCTACTAGTATTGGTTTGGCTCCTTTCAGGCGTACTTCTAGCCATATACATTCAATGCCATAGTTATCAAATAATGTTATCTGCTTATAATTTAATGACTGATGTATATAAGTTATTAATCCTGTTTCTAATTTGGTTTTGGCATCTCGTCTGATAGAATTATAGCTCGGAACTGAAATTATATCATCTGCCACATTATGTGACAACCTTGATTCGGAGAAGCCAAAAATATGAAAGGAACTATTTACATTTGACAAAATGGAGGGCAAATCTGAAACTTTATTTAGGAGATGACAAACATTTAAAAAGCCTACTTTGAATCCATATCTAGTTAGCCAACCATCGAAATTGGACAGATTTGTCATAATGTATAGAATTAGTCAAAACAATGAAATATTCATTCACTATAACAATCTTATTCTGAACTTGCACAATCTTAACAAACCAACGATACGAAGTTGCAAATGGAGACTAATTATTAATGCAAAAATATATCTGCACAACACTGAGGCCTACACCACCAACAAGCACAAAAACAAAGAGCAGAAAGTCAAAATTTGAGAATGAAAATACCAATACAATGCAAAGTTAAATAAGCAAAGAAAGCGAAAGCAAGCAAAACCTTGAAGTGAATGCAAATCAAGCCACAGACCTAGAGTCAGTCCAAAAATAATGTTCAATGTCCAGGCTATCAAGTCTCTCAAGGGAGAATACTCTTGCCTGACCTTATGATTTTCAAACAGAATTAAGTCCCCTGTCCGAGCACCAGCGTGGCCCAAATCATTCACTTCATGACAGCTACAACTCTGACATATCATAGGAAAACCGCAAAATACCAAACACAGAAAAACAACATTACAGGAGTCTGTTAAGTCAGAAAAAACACATTTCACAGGTATTTTCCAAGTTTTAACTTATCAGCATGCGCAAAGTAATAGTTTCAACTTTATCATCAAAATACAAAATATTACTTCATGTTCATTTTGTACATACAAACACACAGGCTACGTTTATATTCACATGCAATTCACAATCTTACTATGCCATCATTTGGGATGCTACATTCATAAGATGTTGAGCATATTGGCCAGCAGGATTGGGTGAGAGCCAGCTGCGAGTGTCAACACTACCATGAGGGTAAAAACCTGGGGCTACAGGGTGGTATGGGAGATTTGCCTGTTTAAGGGCAAAGTCTCTACCAGGAAAACCGTAAGGGGGATAAGGGTAAGGCAGCTGAAATCTCGGGTAGGAAGTGTTAGGGGTCATGTAATTTGGATAGGCTGTAATAGGGGGTAGTTGAGGGGCATAACGAAGGTGCATGTCCCTGTCAACCTGTGGTCTGCAGCTTACAGCACCTGCAGACACGTCCCCCGTACCTTCCTCCAAACCATTCCGTGGTCTGGACACAGGAGATGGATCCTGAATACAGTGGTCCATCCTATCCCCAACCAGAGAACGGCTGTTCCGGGAGGGCAAAGAGGGGAAATCTTGTACTGATGACATGGGTGGAACATTTAGATTTCTGGAGGCACCCGTCAATCTGGGTTCACCCCCAAGCCAATGCTGAGCTGTACGTTTTACGTCTCTTGTGTTGGAAACAACACGACGATTACGGGGCGCACCAGCTTGCTCTCCAAGAGAGTTCTCATTATTGCTGGGCGCAAATGTTCGTGCATGTGGCTGGGGAAGTATCTGTTTAAAACTGACTGCAAGACGAGCTGTACCTTTTACACTGGGGTGAATTACATCATTGTACAGAGCCTGACGTGGGGCACCATTTGGGGTGATAAAGGTTCTATAATGATCTAGCATATCAATGTGCATGCTAGTACAGGCTTCATGAAGATTTCTATTTGATGGAGCAATACAGTTATTAAGTTGGTGCCTTCCACGAGCTGGAAGCACAGAGCTAAAAGTGATACAGGCTGTAGGAAAGCACTCCTTACATAAAGAGATTGCTTTCTTCCAAGTCAGGGTTGGGATGGGTCCGCTAGAGCAGTCGTTCACCCCCACATGCACAATGACTGTGCTGACTTGGGCTTGTGGTGCTCTATCAGTGAGCCACTGAATAAGACTGGGGACAGTTAAGCCTCTAATGCAGACTTTAAATAGAGAATTAGCTTGTGTTTCCAATCGTCTTGGATTAAGATATTTAATGATGGAATCACCAATGATTATGGAGGAAGTTTCTGCAGGAATTGTTACATTCCTCAACACCTGTTCTGGGTTATCTACCTTTTCTGTGGGCAGTCGTTTACTGTCAAGACTAGTTACTTTCCTGGCTTTTGGAACAATAGACTCTGTGTTTGAAAATCTAGGAGTTTGACTGCTATGTTCCTGATCTTGGTCAAGAGTTGCAAGTACCCCAAATCTGTTTTCTACAGGTATACTGGCTACATCAACATGAGTGCTTGGGTTTTGAGGTGGGGGGTTATCTTTAGCAGACTCCTCCCCAGTGTTGCTTTCATGTCCAGACTGATCAAGCGAGTTGTCCAGTATTGCTCCTGGAACAACTGGCAGAGGTGGCAAAGGATCATCAGATGCCTGTTCCTCTGTAGCTGTACCACACATGATTTTGTCAGTGGCTGGCAGGTCACCCTGTGTGTATACACTTTTATTTGGGTGTGCTTTTTGTTTTAACTGCCTTAATTCGGAGTGCACTGTCCCTAGAGATGTTTTTAGGGAGTGATTTTCCTTAATGAGACTGCCGATTGTTGCATCACATTTAGCCATGCTACACTGTACATTGTCAATGGCGGAAAGAACTGATTTAATCTTGAGGTCAATATGATGTTTTAGTTCCTTTTTGATGGAGCATTTGCAGTCTTCCAGACTAGAGGAAAACTCAACATCTTGGTTAGTTAATCTGGTAAAAATGAAGTCAAGTGATTCTTCAATAGTCTGCAGTTTTTCAGTCAGTGTTTTGTTTACATGTTGTGACGGGCACAACGTTCGTCGTCGTAAACGTCTGGAGTGCTTCCCCTGTTTAGGTGTCTGCTTCACACTCTGTGCCCTGTGTGGTGTATTGGCACAGGGAGAAGACGTGATGCTAGGGCTGAGGGTTGGTTCAACATGTTTGTTGTTTTCATGACCAACTTCATGGTTATCAGTGGGGATAAGTTGGCTTACTTCTGTTCTGTTGGTGAAAGGGGACACAAGAGAAGTGTCTAGCATGTAGTCCAGGAGGACATTATCATGTAGAGACTCCTCTGCTGTAGTAGAAGGTGGAGGAGGAGAAGTAACTGCTGTGAGATCATTTAAGGGTGCAGACAGTGGTAAACTGCTACCGTCATCAGTCAGAAAGGTTAGAGGAAGTGTGAGTAGTGTGTGTTGTAGTGTGTGGGAATCATCATTTTCACAACACTCCATCACAATATCTTTAAGTTCTTCACATTCATATTTGGCCCAATTTGTACAGGCCACTCCCTGACACAGTAGAGTTCCTGTTCCTTGACGAGTGAAGTACAGAGATAGAGTCACACATTTTACGTCATTGTGAAACACACGAAGCACTGACTTAGACAGGTGGGTAGGTGTTGGTTCCTTGATCCACAGTGGGAGAGACAGAGGATTATCTTTACTGTCATAGTCAGTTTTTTCTATTACAGTACAATCATTGTCAACAGCAGCGTAATGATAAAATAGACAGTTTCTCCATGATATCAGTTCCTTTTCATCACATGAAAACTTTTTTTGGAGACAGTCCAAGGTAGGCTGCAGTTTGCCATGTTTTATATTTGAGGTATCACACATCACACTTGTCTAAGTAAACACCTTTCTTTTGACAGGTTGCGGTATAAAGTCATAATTCATGGCCAGTCAGCTCGGACATGGGACAGGCAAGGGAGCTAACAGCCAGCCATGACACACACTGTACCCAGCGTTACTGCCTAGCAACGTCAACACAACACGAACACGATTGGGAGACAGGGGAGTTAAGTCATGCTCACCACACACTGTACAATGTGTATGCAGGCTGTCAATATTTCAGCACACTGGTCACATCAACACACTAAGGCACGTGCAAAATGAACGTTTTCAAAGCTACACGATGCAGGTCCAGTGAACAAGTATCACTGCCACAGATTTCTTCAATGTCTCCTATAAATAATTATATATTAATTAGGAGTCCATACCTGGTTTTATGAGCTAATCTGTCAACAGCATTGCATTCCTTTCACATTCACTGATACACATGCACAATCTTGAAAGGATAGGTGGACACCAACACAGCAAACAACACCGTCATTTGCACAGCTGCTACAAACACGCCCTGTCCCTGAGAGGGAGAGAGAGAGAGAGCCTAGACAGATAGACAGATAGGTAGAGATAGGAAGATTGATAATATAGAAAGAGATAGATAGGGAGAGAGAGTAGAGATAGAGAGAGAGAGAGAGAGAGAGAGAGAGAGAGAGAGAGAGAGAGAGAGATAGAGAGAGAGAGACCTAACGTAGAAACGGGCAACGAGAATCCCTTCTCCTCAGTTCAATGAATCTATTTTAGACTGGGGATTGAGTAATGGGTCCTTCAAGTAACTGTACACGAAATGGGAATGGGACCATGTAGGACGTGAGCTGTCTGCGAACAACAATAATGATGAACTGCTAGTTTACGGTTAAAAGGCAATGATAAGGTTGGTGGGATTTCTGAGCCCAGCCTTTCTTTCTTGTTTCCTTTCTTTCTTTCTTCCTTTCATTCTGTTCTACTTTCGCTCTCTCTTTCATTTTTTATCTGTCTTTATTTGTCCTTTTTTCTGCTTTCTTTTCTTTTTCTTTCCTTTTTTTAATCTTCTTTCATACTTTCTCTCTTTCATCATTTCTGTCTTTCCTTCTGTATTTGTGTGTCTGTCTCAGTCTCAATTCTGTATGTCTTTCTTGTCTTTTTTCTTTTTTTCTGACTTTCTTTCATTTCTTTTTTCTTCTTTCTTTCACACATGGATTGAGGTTTTAGCTACCCCCTCCCCCCGAAACTTAGTTCTTAAATCAGAATATGTGGGACACACGAAAAGAAAATGTTAATTTTCCTTTGCTGACCTGCAAAATAGCCATGATTTCTTCTGAGGAACATTGCTAAATCGATGCACATTTGCATTAATAGGCTTGTAAGATGGTAACTCTAAAACAATAGGTTTCCACGTTAGTCACATATTTTTCTTTAAAAAACATATTTTAAAGGATCTATAAATGCTATACCTATCACGGTCTCTGATAGTGCCAGACCACTCTTGGATATACTGAACAACAAGTCTCTGCTTGAATAACTTCAGAAACACTTCCACTTGACCGACACTTTACTGCAACCAAACAAAACTAAATCATGTCTCACATAGAATTTCCCTGATGTTTGATACCCAACAATCTTTACCACCAACTTTGATAAAAGAAGAGATAGAGAGAGGGTGGGGGGAGAGAGAGGGAAAGAGAGGGGGAGAGAGAGGGGTGAGGGGAGAGAGAGGGAGAGAGAAAGGGAGAGAGAGAGAGGGAGAGAGAGAGGGAAGAGGGGAGAGAGAGAGGGAGTGATAGAGGCGGAGAGAGAGAGAGAGGGAGAGAGAGGGGGGAGGGGGAGAGAGGGAGGAGAGAGAGAGAGAGAGAGGGGGGGGGGGAGGGGGGGGGGGAGAAAGAGAGAGAGAGGCAAACTCAGATGGAAAAGAGACAAAGTTAGGGCCCTATCTAAAAGATATTTTCAAAACATCTGATAACTGTCATTTCACGCAACGTTGGGTGTTTTTTTTCCACAGACCTTCAGAAAAAAAAGAGAAGGAAGAAAAGAAATACATGGAGAAAGTGAGTTATGACAAGCGGAGAAGAGAGCGAAGTAGGGAGATTACTGTGTGGCGTTAGTGTAAGATCAACACTGGCTTCTGTCAGTGCAGAGTTTGTGTAACTAATGAGCGCCATCCTCTCCAGCATCTGTGCAGAGGGCACACATAAACACACACACACACACACACACACACACACACACACACACACACACACACAGGTGTTGGGGATTATGGGGACTACTGTAGTGTGCTGTCTTCCTCTGGGTGCTTTCGCCTGGGTGTGTCTGTTATTCTACCCCTGTCTGTCTGTCTGTCTGTCTGCTTGTCTGCGTCTCTCTCTGTCTCAATAGCTATCTTTCTTTTTCTTTGGTTTGTGTCTGTCTGTCTGTCTCCCTTTCTCTCTCATTCTCTCTCTTGGTCGTTGGTTGTCTCTTATCCCCTCTTCCATCTCTCTCTCTCTCTCTCTCTCTCTCTCTCTCTCTCTCTCTCTCTCTCTCTCTCTCTCTTTCTCTCTGTCCCTGTGTCTCTCTGTCCCTGTGTCTCTCTGTCTCTCTCTCTTGGTTTATTTCCTTCTTTTTTCCCTATATCTCATTTCCTCCTATCTCCTTATCTGTTTCTGTACTTGCCTCTGTATATTGTCTGTCTGTCTATATATATGTTTGTCTGTCTGCCTGTCTGTTTGTCTGTCTGTCTGTCTCTCTCTCAACCAACAAGTCTCTACTCACAACTCTAAGCGTACTTCTGTTCTTTGTTCACTTGTTCACTGCTCAAACACATTCTTGCATACCATCAGACTGCAACAAGGAGCATGTGGCAGCAGAATATCAACAACAACAACAACCAGAAAGGAAGCAGTAATAACAAGCGAGTCACGTGATGTGCACACAACCTGACTGGAACTAGGTAGGGTCTGGTTTGCCACTTACTGAGGCAGACATCACAGCGCCTGCCTGCCTGCTAACTAGATGTTGTCCACTACCTGAACCCTGCAGGTGACTGTGTTTTCTGTCACAAGCCACACCTTCTGCAAATGTTTAGGGACACAGAGGAGGTGAATGCTAAAAAAGATTCAAGAAGGAGGTACCTGGGAAAAAATGAAAGAGGAGGTGGGCAAGTGGGCAAGAAGAGAAGCAAGAGGAGAAAGAGGAGGGGGGAGGAAGAAGAGGAGGAGGAGAAGGAGAAGAAGAAGAAGAAGGAGAAGAAAGAGGAGGAGAAGGAGGAGGAGGAGGACGAGGGGGGGGGTGAGAGGTGTAAAGTGAAGAGCAGGACAAAGAGAAGGTCGAAAATAAAGGAGACACTAAACAGGAGAGGGTAAGGAGGACGAGACGATGAAGAACGAAAAGGAAGAAAGAGGAGAGAAGAGGAGGAGAAACAAAAGGAGGGAGATAAAGAGGAAGAAGAGCAGGAAAGAACATGGACAAGAACAGAAAAGATAGATAGAGTGTGAGGCTAAGGCAGGCAAGAAGAGGAGAGCCGAAGAAGAAATACAAGAAGAAGAAAGAGAAGAAAAAGGGGAGGATAAGGTTAAAGGAGAATGGTTTCGAACAACAGTTTGAGTAAGGCAGGGCTGTCTACTCTCACCCACTCTTTTCAACATCTTCCTTGAGAGAATCATGGCTGATGCACTGGAACATCATGAAGGATCAGTCAGCATTGGTGGCAGAACGATCACAAACCTCCGCTTCGCAGATGACATTGATGGAATAGCAGGATCAGAAAAAGATCTTGCCAGCCTAACAGAACACTTGCATAAGGCCTCCAAAACATACGGCATGGAAATCAGTGCAGAGAAGACCAAACTGATGACTAATAACACCAACGGCATTAGCACTGATATCAGGGTTAATGACCAGAAGCTGGAAACAGTTCAAAGCTTCAAGTACCTGGGAGCCATTGTATCAGACCAGGAATCCAAGCCAGAAGTAGTATGCAGGACTGCACAGACAATAACAGCACTGTCAAAACTAAACACCATCTGGAGAGATAAAAATATCTCACTTATCTCAAAGATCAGACTAATGCGCTCCCTTGTCATATCCATATTTCTGTATGCCTGTGAATCATGGACCCTGACTGCAGATTTGGAGAGAAGAGTACAGGCGGTGGAGATGAGATGCTTTCGGAGACTCCTTGGCATCTCCTACAAAGACCACATTAGCAACGAAAGCGTGCATAACAGAATCCAGCAAACCATTGGACCCTATGACAACCTTCTAACGATGGTGAAAAAGCGTAAACTTAAATGGTATGGGCATGTCACAAGATCCAAAGGACTTGCAAAGACAGTTTTACAAGGCACTGTCCAAGGAGGAAGAAGAAGAGGCAGACCAAGGAAGAGCTGGGAGGATAACATCAGCGAGTGGACAGGCCTAGAACTCAACAAAACCCTGAGAAAGGCAGAACAGAGAGAGGAATGGAGGGAACTGGTTGTTGAGTCTTTGAGAGTGCCCCCACGGTCGTCAGACTACGGGACAGATAGATAGAAGGTTAAAAGAGGAGAAGGAGAAGGAGGAGGAGGAGAAGGAACACACCTCACCATCACCTTCAGCAGTAACAACTCCAATAGCGACACAGGAGGGAAGGAAGGAATCAGCAATTCAGTAAGTACGGAGATAGACAGTTCTCTCTGCACCTAGCGGTCCCATCCCATCGAGCTGATCACAGCAATGGCCCCTCACTTCACGATGCCTGGATGCCAATTTTCTGTTTCTCCTGCTTGTTGAGAGTAATCACGCTTGGGGAAATCTGACATCGTTTCAATAGACTTTTCTCAAAATGGCATTCTGTGCAGAAGTTGAAAAATGCATGTTAAAATACTGTGCTTCACGTTAGCACTGAAAATGTATTTGTGATCTGCTGACCTGGGTTCGATTCTCGTTCAAGAGGATTTTTCCTCTGGAGTTAGCATCAGTGCCGACTCCACTCTCCCCAAAAGTCTTTCGGATGAGACTATAAACCAAGGTCCCGTGTGCGAACGCACGCAGAACAACTTGCGCACACATTAAAACCTGTTCCGCTTTTCGGAAGAGTGGGTCATTGTGTGCCGGTGGGAACAGATGATAAAATTTACAAAACTGCATGCATACACACGGGAACTGGATGAAAAAACATAGGAGTGCCTATTCCATTATCATCGAAATAAAAGAATACAATAAAATAACTAAAAAAATGTTATGAAGAAACATACACATACAACATACCCTGCATGCTTTCTGAACTGGCCGAGGACTGGGCTCCACCAGCTTGCCCCCAACCCCAACCTGAGAAATTCAGCACTTTGCTCCATGATTCTTTAAGGAATCAAAGGAGAGAACAGAATGACAAGGCATCTGTCCACTGATGATCAGATAAAGATAAAGATAATGATGGAAAAAGTAAAAGGAAGATGAATCATTTGTTTGAATGATGCTAGCTGTGTGGGATGTAGACGTTATAAAGAAGTAAGCTAATGAAGCAAGAGTAACAAAACCAATAACAACAATTAGAATGTATGCTCTATTTCAGCAGGCAACAAAGGCACGGAATTTGACCGATCTCGTTATCTATTTATTGATCTAACTACTTATCAAACTATTTGCTTATTGTGTTTATTCATTGTTTCATTTGTTAACGACTGTCCGAAAACGATGCATGGTATGATGTCCATTTACCTCTCCAAGAAGTAACTCCTTTTGCCACACTTGTTCCCTACATTAGCAGGCAAGGAAGAGAACGAAGGACGGACAAGGGGAAAAGTTATGACAAGCGTGGAAGAGAGTAAAGAGGGGAGATTACTGTGTGGTGTTAGTGTAAGATCAACACTGTCTTCTGTCAGTGCAGAGTTTGTGTAACTAATGAGCGCCGTCCTCTCCAGCATCTGTGTTTGGGATTATTCTGAATATTGTTTGTTTGCTTGGGATGTATAAATGTACGTCTGTGCATGCACATATTGCTTCTGTCTCTCTGTCTGCCTCTCTGTCTATCTGTATAATTATGTCTGTGCCTCTGTCTGACTGTGACATTGGTATAGTTACACAGCATATTATGTTATCATGTTATATAATCTCTATCTGTCTCTGCGAATTTACCCACTACCCCTCTTTCTCCATCTGTCTGTCTGTGTCTGTGTGTCTGTCTGTGTCTGTGTGTCTGTCTGTGTGTCTCGTCTGTCTGTCTGTCTCTCTCTCTCTCTCTCTCTCCTCTCATCTCTCTCAACTCTCTCTCTCTCTCTCTTCTCCCCCCCCCCCCTCTTTAGTCTCATCCGACTATAAACTGAGGTCCCGTGCGCGAACGCACACAGAACATCTTGCGCATGTGTTAAAATATGTTCCACGCTGGTTAGCGCCTTGAGTTACGGACTGGAAGGTCGCGGGTTCGATTCCCATAAGAGTCATAGGGTTTTTTCGGACTCCGGCCGGCTCCTACCCAGAGTGAGTGTGCTGTGGGCTCAGTGGGAAGACTGGGACCACACGGTCGAGCTTCATCCACTTAACGGATGCGAGTTTGAGAGTGTTGCTCAAATTACCTGACCAACACTGCAGGTGTCTGTATCTCTCGGGCCCGGTTGACGCCGGGATATATTATGATAGTAAGCATAGAGTACAACCCTGTCAAGTAGTCTCAAAGCATATGCACTTCCACAGCAGCATAATTACGTCATCCTCATTGTCATTGATCATCATGCAATTAAAAAAAATTGCCTCTGATTCGGTGGTCCCAGTTTCTCTGGTCTCATGGTGGCCTCAGATTCGGTTTGCCCATACACTTCTGTGCCTGTGGTGAGTTTGTGTCAAAGCCTTTGGGGTTGGAGGTTCGCGGGGGACGGTCGTTGGAGGGACGTTGTGGTGGTTGCCACCTCGGGTGGGCAACTCACTCAGTCTGGCTCCGCGACTGAGCTAATACTGTCGTTAGTAGGGGGCTTAGTAGGTGGTGTCCTGCGTATGTTAGCTCAGAACAGGCACCACTGAACACCGCCAAAGTGACCCAGCAGCAGTGCAGGGCCCCTCTGGCTGGTGGCCCCACGGCGGCCTGATAGTGATTGGCTCCCTGTGGACCTCCGGCTCTGAGGATGAGACATAACAAATCTGGGTATGGCTGTGGTGGGGAGATTGGAATGAGCGGCGTGGGAACAGCAGGACGGGGACGTCACGGAAGATGAGGCAGCAAAAAAAAAAAAAAAAAAAAAAAAAAAAAGTTCCACGTTTGAAAAGAGTAGGCCATTTGTGCCGGTGGGAACGAATGACATTTACCTAACTGCATGCACACGGGAACTGGGTATATACAAAACACATGAATGCTTTTATCTATTATCCTCGATGTATAAGAATAAGGGAATGGATACATTTTATCTATCTGTCTGTATGTCAGTCTCTCTGTCTGTCTGTCTGTCTGTCTCTATCACTCTCCGTGCACCAAGTCCCTCCTTAAAGCCCTTTATATCAAACACGGTTTTACCATTGCATGCTGATATACGAGTACACCCACACACCGCTTCAAAGACATTCCTGGGTGTAATCAGATGACAAAAATAAGTACACAGAGAAGGGAAAGAAAACAATGCAAAAAGACAGTTGTGTGGAAACCCCATAAAAAATCAAAAGCCAGAGGAGCATGGTTAGTCATTTGTTGACAGTAAAAAGCACGTATTTTGTCTGCCTGTTAGCTCGGTGAAGAGAGTAGCGAAGATTGTTGAGCTGTTTTTTCTTCATAGTCCATCCACCTGTAACTGTCTCATAAGCCAGAGAGTTGGCGCCTGAGTGTGAAAAATAATAATAATAATAATAATAATAATAATAATAATAATATCCCCATCCCCACCACCACCACCACCAACTGCACTGGAAATATGACATGATAATAAACACAGGAAGAAAAGATAAAGAGAAAAGAAGAAGAAGAAGAAGAAGAAGAAGAAGAAGAAGAAGAAAAGAAGAAGAAGAAAAAGAACAAGAAGAACAAGAAGAAGAAGAAGAAGAAGAAGAAGAAGAACAGAGGAGAGGGGGGGAGGAGGAGGAGGAGAGAAGATGATGATGATGAAGAATAAGAACAGAAACAACAAGAAAACCATAGCGATGATGACAACAAACAAAAAGAGACTTACAAAAACAAAAACAAACCCAACATGAACCAAAATCAGAGAACCATAAAAGATGAAAACATTAAAGAAGAGGAAGAGGAGTAGCTAATTTACTACCAAAAAAAGGATGCCAATGCCACTGTTTTGCTGATAAAAATATGCCTATGTTACTAATTTACTAACAAAAATGATGCCAATGTCAGTGTTTTGCTGACACAAATAACTAAGTTACTAACAAAAAATGGCGTCAATGTCAGTGTTTTGCTGATACAAATAACTAAGTTACTAGCAAACAATGATGTCAATGTCAGTGTTTTGCTGACACAAATAACTAACAAAAATGATGTCAATGTCAGTGTTTTGCTGACACAAATAACTAACAAAAATGATGTCAATGTCAGTGTTTTGCTGACACAAATAACTAACAAACAATGATGTCAATGTCAGTGTTTTGCTGACACAAATAACTAACAAACAATGATGTCAATGTCAGTGTTTTGCTGACACAAATAACTAACAAACAATGATGTCAATGTCAGTGTTTTGCTGACACAAATAACTAAGTTACTAACAAACAATGATGTCAATGTCAGTGTTTTGCTGACACAAATAACTAAGTTACTAACAAACAATGATGTCAATGTCAGTGATTTGCTGACACAAATAACTAAGTTACTAACAAACAATGATGTCAATGTCAGTGTTTTGCTGACACAAATAACTAAGTTACTAACAAACAATGATGCCAATGTCAGTGTTTTGCTGACACAAAAAAATAACTTACAGTTACTAACGAAAAAAAATGATGCCAATGTCAGTGTTTTGCTGACACAAATAACTAAGTTACTAACAAACAATGATGCCAATGTCAGTGTTTTGCTGACACAAATAACTAAGTTACTAACAAACAATGATGCCAATGTCAGTGTTTTGCTGACACAAATAACTAAGTTACTAACAAACAATGATGCCAATGTCAGTGTTTTGCTGACACAAATAACTAACAAAAATGATGTCAATGTCAGTGTTTTGCTGACACAAATAACTAACAAAAATGATGTCAATGTCAGTGTTTTGCTGACACTAATGAAGCCCCCCTGACTTCCCTAACCAGGACATACTGGCCTTCTGTTGCTGGTGCTGGTAATGGCGATGCAGTCTGAGGAAATATGAAACAGGTTTACTTTCTCAAATTTCATGGATTTCATTGCATGACAGATTATATATGGCTTCTTCTTTCATGATAGGATCATGACACAGCATGAATATAATAGGTGATGTTACAAAGAGAGAAAATCACAATGTAAAAGAGCGTAAGAAAGATGAATTATCTGATTTTAGAGAGGGCGGAGGGCGGCAATTATGGTCAGGGAGACGCTATAACACAAGGCAAGGGCTGAAAAGTAAGGACGATCACACTGCCCACACATGGGGGATTTCGCTGCACTCTGACACAGATCCAGACCCCCCCCCCCCCCTCTCCCTCTTCTTCTCCTGAAGCTGTGTGTTGCCTTTGCGCTGCTTTGTTTCTGTATTTCCTCGCTTCATGTGCCTGTGTGTGTGGTTTTCTTTTTACTGTGTTGTGTTTGCTTGCTTTTTCTGTTCTCTTTAAACACAAATCAAAGTCACTATGCTGAAGAATCACTGTTTGAAGAGGAACACTGCTCCAGGCCTCGTGGCTGCTGCCCTCACGGCGGCCCAACATGGATTCTGGATCTGGAGATAGGCATGACATGACATGACATGACATGTCTGGCTTGTAAAGGCAGATTGGAACAGAAAGGTGTGGGGAAAGCAGAAAAGAAACAGCACAGATCAGCGAGGCAAACGAGCCAACACATGAGCACAACAAACAACTATCAGAAAACAAAAACAAAATCCCAGACCACCATCGTTGTATTCATCTATCTCTCCTTCCATTCCATGCGTTTCTCGTTTTCTTCTCTTCTAGAGGAGGCTGCCTGTTCACTGTCGACACAACAGTTTGGGCCAGGCTGAAAACCTCGTCAGTTACATCAGTCAGGTGAGGGCAGGCCTACATGTCAATGGTGTTCAATTGAAGGTGAGGTTTTGTTTAGTCATAATAAGTGTGTGTGTGTGTGTGTGTGTGTGCGTGCATGTATGTGTGTGTGTATGTGTGTGTGTGTGTAAGTGAGTGAGTGAGTCATTCTTGGGTGAGATGAAAAAGTGCATAATTTATTGTGATTGACCCACACGGCGTTCATTTAGGGAACATCCAACCATAACCATCACAATTCGACACATTTATCACACAGTTTAACACAGAGAGGAGAACAAAGGACGAATGAGATAAAGAGTTATGACAAGCAGCGAGGAGAGCGAAGAGGGGAGATTACTGTGTGGCGTTAGTGTAAGATCAACACTGGCTTCTGTCAGTGCAGAGTTTGTGTAACTAATGAGCGCCGTCCTCTCCAGCATCTGTGCAGAGGGCACACACACACACACACGCACACACACGTGTTGGGCATTATGCTGATCACCGTGTCTGGTCTACCTGTCTGTCTCTCTGCATGTCTCTTTCTAGACCAGGCAATCTCAGTGTTTGTCTATGCGTTTGTGTGTCTTTCACAGTGTGTCTGTCTGGTTGCAGTCCATTTGTTTCTGCCTGCCTGCGGGGCCGCGTGCGTGCGTGCGTGCGTATGTGTGTGTATGTGTGAGAGTGATATGATTCTATGAAATAATTCATGGTAGATTTTTTACCTTTGAGAAAAGCTGCAAATGCTGAGAAGTCATTACTGATCCCTTCAAATAGGGTAATGAATTTTCACTAAAACAGATCAAACATTCATTTATTCCTCCATCCATCAATTCATTCATTCATTCATTCATTCATTCATTCATTCATTCATTCATTCATTCATTCATTCATTCATTCTCTCTCTCTCTCTCTCTCTCTCTCTCTCTCTCTCTCTCTCTCTCCTCTCTCTCTCTCTCTCTCTCTCTCTCTCTCTCTCTCTCTCCATATTTTCACCTGCCTGCCAGCTTCAAACCCACTACATTCTAGGCCTGTCTATTTTGTGCATGTTCATACCTTTAAAGACACACCTTTGTGTCGTCACCTAAGCTAAACTATAGCTATTAGAGACGAAAACAAGAGAACAAGGGGGAATAGGGAAACTGTATATAAGATATTCTGAACGCACACAAACGTACACACACAATCACAAACATACACGCACACACGTACACACGCAACCCCCCCCCCTTCCACACACACACACACACACAAACACACGCACGCACGCTCACACACACACAACTATGCTACCCATTTTTCCAGATGCACATTTTTTTCCATGTTTGCTTTCAGTGGGAGTGATTTTCTTTTGTTGTTTCTGCGTTAACTGTTGTTTTTTCATTGCATTTTGCTGCTTGTTTGTTTTTCACAGTGGTTTGCAGTGTTGCTTAGGACTAGCTTGCAGTGAGGTCTTAAACTCAGAGATAAAGTGTTCGGTGAAAACACACACACACACACACAACACACACACACACACACACACACACACACACACACACACACACACACATACAACACACACACACATACAAACACACATAACACACGCACACACATACAAACACACACACACAACACACACATACACACACAACACACACATACAAACACACACACACAACACACACACACACACACACACACAACACACACACACACACACACACACACACACACACACACACACACACACACACACACAACCAACAAAGAAAACACTTCTCCCTGTTCAGTCATCAGTCCATCAAGGTATTTGTGGGGTGTTTTTTTCCCCCTTCTTCTTCTTAATCGAACGCTCAGACAGCAACTATAGTTGTCTGTTATATGAGCGAAAATGCGTTACGCTGCCGTTAAGCGCCTGACAAGTCAGGCCCAGCGCATCCGACTTCGGCACAAGAGAGAATTGTTATCTTCTAAGTCTTTCTGGAAAAAGGCAGGAGGGTGGACCAAGAAGGCAGAAAACAGACAATGGAGAAGGTGACAGGAAGAACAGGAACAAGGCAGAAACATAGAGAGTAATAGAAAAGAGGAAATTTCTTGCTTAATTTTTGTGTTTTGTGTTTGATTTCTATGTTTTGTGTTTGTGTGTTTGATATCTGTGCTTTGTGTTTGTGTGTTTGACATCTGTGCTTTGTGCTTGTGTGTTTGACATATGTGCTTTGTGCTTGTGTGTTTGACATCTGTGTTTTTTGTTTGTGTGTTTGACATCTGTGCTTTGTGCTTGTGTGTTTGACGTCTGTGCTTTGTGTCTGTGTGTTTGACATCTGTGCTTTGTGTTTGGTTTCTGTTTTATGTTTGTGTTTGATTTCTGAGATGTGTGTTTGATTTCTGAGATGTGTGTTTGATTTCTGTGTTTGTGTGTTTGATTTCTGTGTTTTTGTGTTGATTTCTGGGTTTGTGTGTTTGATTTTTGTGTTTCGTGTGTTTGAGGTCTGTGTTTTGGTTTGTGTGTTTGATGTCCGTTTTGTGTTAGCTTTTTCTTTTGCGTTTTCTTGTTGGTACTTTCATTTGTTTCGTTGTTACTGTTGTTGTTGTTTTTGTTTTTTGGGGGAGGAATCGTAATTACTGCTTCGTTGTTGCTGCTGTTGTTGCTTGCTGCTGGTCATGACAAAGATGATTTCCTCTGTCTGCCACTTTTGTTCCTTTCTTCCTTAGTCTGGCTTTTGCTGTTGGTCTGTTTACTTGCTGGTTTTACGTCTCCTCCACCCCCCTCCCCCTTTCTATATTCATGGCGTTGTTTCTTGGGGTTTTTTTTCTAAAAAAGAGAACAGCCAGGAGTGTTGTGCAGGATCGTATGCTAGAGAGTGCGTTGTCTTGTCTCTGATAACTCCACACAGACTCTGCTAGGATCGGACTCAAACAAACAAACAAACAAACAAACAAACAAACACACAGACAACAAACAGACAGACAAACAAACAGATAAGCAAACAAACAGACAAATGAACAGACAAACGAACAAACAAACAAACAAACAAGCAAACAAGCAAACAGACAAACAGATGCCCCTTCCAAGGAGAAAGGAGGACACCACCAGAGCCAGCAGCAGCTTGTTCCCCCTCACTGTCTGGGTGGTCCAGTGCTGATGGTGGCAGCTTCACTGCCTGCCCTGTAGCCTAGCCCTCTACTTTCATTACACCCTCTCTCTCTGAATGAAGCTGGTAGATGCATCCTTAAGACGTCACACCAGCCAAAAACAGCTGTCAGAATGGTTTGATGACGAGTGTCCGGTTAAAAAAGAGACAAGAAGGGCGTTGAAATCATTTAGTACAACAAACGAAGAGAAATTCGAAAGATAAACTGCATATTTCAACGTCAATAAACAATTAAAGAACAAACGCCAAGCATTTAGACAGCAAAAGGTAATATCTCTGACGGAGAAACTATTGTAGAAAAAATGCTTATTTTCGTCTAATAGATCTGCCTGAGTGTACACCCATTCAAAACATCTTTAAAATAATAACCCACTCTTCTAATTTTATACGGTTAGTCATTAAAATTTTTTATCTTTATTTCCGCATCCCATACTACGAAGCTCTTTCCAGAGCATAGCTGAATTAAACTGTTGTTAGCAAGAGATTCTACCCTTTGCTTTCTACCCAAATCCAGCCTATTCTATTGTTTTCATCAGACATATGGGGCACAGACTACAAATTGTGCAGCGCTCTGTTTCCTTGGGTGGTGGTTGAAAACTACCCGTTATATACACTTTGCCTTCGCGGTAAAATGTAATATTTATGCAGCCTCTTTCTTAGAGGCTACAAACTCCCTGTTCATACTGTGCTGTTGTAGCCGAGAAGTTGTACAGAGTTGTGGCAGATCAAATATTTCCACTCTGTTACAAATTGGCGTCGCCGACAGGATAGTGAAAGAACTTGGAGCCACTGGTTGACCAGTAAACATTTCAGAGTTCTATCTGTGTGTGTGTGTGTGTGAGTGAAACCAACGAATGTTTTGTGGCCCAAAGCCAATGTCCAGTAAAGCATTTCAGAGTTCTATCTGTGTGTGTGTGTGTAATTGTCTTGATAAAACCCCACAATTCTGCTGGGCGCACCTCCCAAAGCTCACAGTTGATGTAAAACAGTAAAATAGTAATAAAATAGTAATAAAGGCATAACTGTGTTCAGCTTCATATCCTTTTCTAATAATCACAGCAAATTGTTAATTCTTTCCTGAAGCTTCCTCAGCTGAGGATATCGTCTGTCTGTTCAGACGTGAGTGTGTGAGCACGTCTTCGTGTACGTGCACGCGCGCGCGCGCGCACACACACACACACACACACACACTAACACCCCCGCCCACAAACACATGCACACACTAACACCCCCCCCCCCTTCCCCGCCCACACACACACACACAAACTCACAAACCACCGACACGACAATGGCCATGATTTATGCATGCACGTGCCCTGACTGTTAGCTCCAGATAACGATGCCTTTCTGCTGGCTTTATGCAGAGAGCAGCAAGAAGAATCGCCTTGGTTCCACCGCCAAGAAGCTTATATCCAACCCAGACCTCACAATCAGTGCGTGGGGCAACGAAGAGCAGTAACGTGTTTCATTCAACAAGTGCACTCGCTTAAAAATGGGTACAGGAAAAGAAACAAAGAAACAACAGAGAGAGAGAGAGAGAGAGGGTCATAAAAAACGGAAAAAAGATATGTATGTGCAAATGAATAAAAAGGAAAGCAAAGCATACAAACATCTTGCACAAAAGAAAAATACATAAACCTCGCATATGGGTGCATTCTTGCAGGAACTCACTCACACGCACAACACACACACACACACACACACACACACGCACGCACGCACGCACACACATGCGCGCGCGCACGCGTGCATAGAAAGAAAGAAACAAACAAAGAAAGAGAGAAAGAGATTTATTTATTTATTCTGTTATATATTCTTTTATTTTGAGGATAATGGAATAAGCACTCATGTGCTTTTCATCCAGTCCCCGTGTGTATGTAGTTTTGTAAAGTTTGTCATCCGTTCCCACCGGCACACAATGGCCTACTCTTCCGAAAAGCGGAACGGGTTTTAACGTGTGTGCAAGATGTTCTACGTGCGTTCGCATAGGGTCCTCGGTTTATAGTCTCATTGAGAGAGAGACATACAGACAGAGACAGAGAGACAGACAGACACACACTGATAGACAGACAGACAGACAGAGAAGAGAGAGAGAGAGAGAGAAGAGAGAGAGAGAAGAGAGAGAGAGAGAGAGAAGAGAAGACAGACAGAAGACAGAGACAAGACAGAACAGACAGACAGACAGACAAACAGACAGAGACAGATAGACAACCAGGCATAAAGACGGCATCTCAAATCTCACAGATGATGTAAAGGTTATATTTTCGATATTGGCCATACCCAGACTACAGTCAGCAAATAGCCTCCACACTGGCATCAGGAACATGTTCACAGCACAACTCTTGCTCATGTTATACAGTTTTCAATGCAGCTTGCCTTGCATGTATACCTTCCCGAGTTTTCCCTACAACTGAGTCACTGCGTGTTCTGATGCTTTGCACAATGTACAACACAGAATGATGTGTTAAGGAGAAAGGGTAGGAGAAGGGTCTAGGGAGAGGGGAGGGGGGCTAAACAAAATGGGCTTCAGAGCTTATCTACTAATGATGGAATTGAAAGATGCTGTCTGTCTGTCTCTGTGTCTCTGTCTCTCTCTGTTTCTCTCAGTGTATACACATATACTGAATAGACGGCTTACAAAATGGGCAGAAAAGGAAGAAAAGATAATAGAAGAACAAACAGGATTTCGATCGGGTTATAGTACCATGGGGACGGGATAGCTCAGTGGTCGGAGCACTCGCTTTCCCCCAGCCAAGTTAAGCAGCGTCGAGCGTGGTTACCAGTTGGATGGGTGACCGTATGCGCGCCTTGGCTTCAGTACAGTTCCTCCAGTTCACCCAGCTGTAAATGGGTACCTGTCCTCTTTAGGGTCAGGGAAGGTAAAGCAGCGAGGGAGAGGAGATGGGCGCCACCCTCAATATGCTGGCCCTAGAGAAGTGAGGTCTCTGACGCCTCGCTCCCCTACGACCTTATAGGTTATGGGACTCCTTTACCTCCTTTTACCCTTTTATAGTACCATAGATAATATTTTTACATTATATGCTTTAGTCCAAAAATATCTTAATAATAATTATGTTGCATTTGTCGACTTTCGCAAAGCATTTGACTCAATTGATAGAAATGTCCTGTGGAATATATTACGCTATAATGGAGTAAATGGTAACATACATATGGGCCTGAAAGGTATGTACGAGTCTGTGATAGCATGTGTGCGTGATAAGTATATGTATTCAGATGTTTTTGAATGCCCCAGGGGAGTTAAGCAAGGGTGTCCTCTTAGTCCCCTGCTGTTCTCGTTCTTCATTAATGAGTTAGCTATAGAATTAACAAAAAAAGGAAATATGGCATACAATTAATCCCAGGAGATTGCAGTTGTCAAATACTATTTTAGGGCTGCAAAACCAGTTAAATTCTTTAAAATATGAAGCTGATAGGTTGAATCTGTCTGTTAACCTAGAAAAGACAAATGTAATGGTTTTTTTCTAAAGGGAGGTCATCTTTCAGTGGGAGAGAAGTGGTTTTAAGGTAATACTGAAATTAAAGTAACAAACTTTTATAAATATTTAGGTCTTACCTTCACAAGAAAACTAAGTTTTAAAAATGCATGGAGTAAAAGTTGCCAAAAAGGGAAAAGGGGAACTATGGAAATTCTAAGGTCTTTAAGGACACTAAACTGCACTGATTTTTCAATTTTCTGGAAGCTTTTTGATTCTCAAATCGAGCTTATGCTAATGTATGGAGCAGATATTTGGGGATTATTTGTTAATAATGAAATGGGAAAAATGCACACCTATGCTCGTCTAATAAAATGCTATATGGTAAAACTGGCAGCTACCCTCTATTTATAAGATCACAAGTGAAGTGTATTAAGTATTGGTTAAAATTAACTCAACTTCCTATGTCAAGATTGTGCAGACAAGCGTATGAGATGCTGTTGATCCAACTAGAAACAGGGAAACAGAACTGGGCATTTTTTGTTAAGCAATTACTAACAACGTATGGATTTGGTATTGTGTGGATGTGCCAGGGAGTTGGAGTTGAGCAAGGATTTTTGTGGGAATTTAAAGACAGAATGATAGCTTCCTACAAACAAGACTGGCTTGCATGCATAGAAGAATCAGAAAAGTATAACTGGTACTCTTCCTTTAAAAGTGTTTTTCAAACAGAAAAGTATGTTACAGTCGTAACACAGAAATGGCATAGGAGTAATCTTGCTCGATTCAGATTAAGAACTTTAGGCCCAAATGCCTGCAAAACATGGTTTTCTACTGACAAATCTGCACAGTCCCCGAAGAGTTTCTAAAATCACTTCCAAAATGTATCTCCCTTGCTTGAGACAGCAGAAAAAAGAAAACTGCAGCTAATTGATATACCTTTTCAATGTAACAGTAATTTGTTTTCCATATTTTGTGGAATACGATTTCCATTGGCTAAATTGCCTTATTTGAATGTGAGGGTCGGGTGGTCGATGTGTCCTACACTGTTACTGATTTGCAGGTAACATGACACGTGTGTGTGTGTGTGTGTGTGTGTGTGTGTGCGTGCGTGTATGTGCGCGCGCGCGCAAGCTTGTGATAACAATAATGTATGATAACAATTAATACATTCGGTTGAATGTAGTTATTGGAGATGCCTTTTCCTCGTTCGGTTTTCATTATTTCCTTGTTGCAAAAAGCATATTGTTTAAATTGTGTTCATACTGTGCTCCTTGCCAAAAAGACTGTATTGTTAATGGCAATAAATTACTTTCAGTGTTCAGTATTCTGCTTCTCTCTCTCTCACATACATATACACACACATACACACACACACACACACGCGCGCGCGCGCGCGCAGGCGTGTTTGCCATGAAGGTGTCAACACGCGTCAACACCCGCTTTCTGTAGATGAGCTTTCCATGCAGGGTTAATGATTCAAAGGTGCTAGGAAGTGCACCAGTCAACGAATAACACAGACGAGCAGAAAGAAACAGCAACAGCAACAAACAAACAACCCACCAAACAAGAACTGAGTAGCTAGGGGTAAAACACAACAACAGTCATTATAAGTATAGCAATAACATCTTCTTTAGCAGTCCCAAATGTATGTCCAGTATTGTTGTTGTTGTTGTTGTTGTTGTTGTTACTGCCGCTCGTTCCCCACTGTACACTCTGAGGATCACTGAGAATGTGCGCTTAGTTTCATTCACCTCACCTGGGAATCAGTGTGAGTCCGTAAGTCACACTTGATGAGAAGTTTGCATGTGGGGCTGTATTGTATTGTATTGTATACCACTTTAAGTCACGACAGATTTCTCTGAGTAAAATTCCTGCTGTTTTCCCAGGAAACATCTAATGGACGTTCAAGGGGAAGGGGGGGGGGACGTGGGGGGGGGAGGGGAGTTCAACCAATACCTACCGATTCCACTGTCCTACATGTCCTTCAGACGACACTACAAATCGAGGTCCCCTGTGCGAACACAGGCAGACCATCTTGTGTGTGTTCGTCCGGTATCACGTTATGTTGAGGGACCTAAAATTGAAAGACTTCTCACACATACACACACAAACGCTGCAAAGACAAACACATACACAATGAGCACACGCGCACGCACAAACAGAGAGACAAACAAAAAGCGCGTTGGTGCAGAAGGAAGAAGAGTGGGATGGACTAGCCTAGTTGTCACTGCCAGTGTAAAGTCAGGTCTGTAGGATGAAGGCAGCAGCTTCCCCACAGGATAGGCCAGTGTGCTCCTCTGCCTTCTGAAATGTCATTGTCACATGTGAACCCTCTCCCAGCCACCCTCCCTCAGTCCCTCTATTCCTCCACCCCCTCTAGCACAACACACCTCTCTCTCTCCTCTCTCTCTCTCTCTCTCCTCCTCCATCTCTCAGTCTCACCCTCCTCTAACTGTCCCTCCTCTCCTCTCCCCTTCCTCCAGCTCCCACCTCCACCACCCTATCCCCGCCAGCCGCCCCCTCCTCCTTCCGCTCCCTCCCCTCTTTCCTCTTTCCCGCCCCCACATGTAATATTATCCCCTCCAGTGCAGTGAGGGATGCGCGGTTAGGTCAGGCCTACATCCTGTTGGCTTTACCACTCAGGCTGTCTGATGTTACTGGGAGCAGTGTGGTGATCAACACTGCACTGTAGCCTAGCCTACTGCCCATAGATCTATAGACAAGCCTCATTACCGCCACGCTGAAGTGTACGAGAGAGAGAGAGAGCGAGAGACAGAGACAGACAGAGAGAGAGAGAGAGAGAGAGAGAGACAACTAAACCAATAATTGATTTACATAATTTTTTTCATACCCATTGAGAGATTTACCTATGAAAGTAGTCAACTGACTTCTCACAGTAAGTTATACTGTGATGGAACTGTAAATAAAACTGTCAACCCACTGTTAAAAGATATCAAGCAAAGAAAAAAAGCAACGTTCATCACAACATATCAGTAATGAATTCTTAGCACTAATTACACACGTAAACTTGTAGGCCTGCGGGATTGCTATAATTATTTGGCTATGCTAATGAAACACTGTAGAAGAGAAACCGGGAATGTATTAATTAATCTATGAGTAACAGCCAATGCCCATCAGAAAGTCAAACAACAAAGCTGAGGAGAAACTGATGGTGGAAGTCATTTTCTGTTGGCTGGTGAAGGAGGGGCGGAGGACAGTGGAGAGGGCGGGGAAGAGAGTTAACATGCCAATGTTTACATGCTTTGAGACGGATGGAAATCATCATCATCATCATCATCATCTCTCTCTCTCTGGCGCGTGTGTGTGTTAGTATCAATATCGGTTACAAAAGCAAGTGTTCCACAGCCTGGTGGAACGATCTTACGTTACAGCTGATCTGGTGTTACTGTTTATCTGACGTTACAGTTGATCTGGTGCTACCGTTTATCTGACGTTACAGTTGATCTGACGTTACAGTTGATCTGACGTTACAGTTGATCTGACGTTACTGTTTTCCTGACGTTACTGTTGATCTTAATGCTGAAGAAGGCGGAGAAAGGATGCTGCCCTGAAGACCCCCAATGTTCTGCTTCCACGTGCAGAGAACGTGGACCCAACCCACACCTGACACACTGTCTTTTTGCGAGGAGGTTCTTCAGAAACAAGGGCAGACAACCCTGAAAGCCAAGAAGACGAAGAAGAAGAGGAAGATGAAGAAAGAGGAGGAGGAGAAAACAAGAGGTCGAAGAAGAAGAAGGAGGAGGAGGAGGACGAGGAAGAGGAGGAGGAGGAGAAGGAGAAGAAGAAAGAAGAAGAAGGAGGTGGAGGACGAGGAAGAGGAGGAGAAGAGAAGAAGAAGAAGAAGAAGAAGAAGAAGAAGAAGAAGAAGAAGAACGAGGAGGAGGAGGAAGAGAGGAGGAGACAGAAAGCAAGAAAATGAGAATAAGTATTAGATGAAAAAGATACCAGGGCAAGAGCTTAAGGAGAAGCAAACAAAGACAGAGAAAGTAGAAACAAGAACAGAGAGAGAGAGAGAGAGAGAGAGAGAGAGAGAGAGAGAGGCCTAAGGAAGAACCCAAGATGGACAACATAACATACATAAAGCTCACAGTGGGGGGAGAAAACGAGCAAGACAGAGAGAGGTCTGTGTTGGCTGGAAGATGAAACACTCAGGCTGAGCAACACATTACGGGGAGATAGATGTGACAGGGCTGTATACAGAAAAAACACTGTCTGGATATTTTTATTTGGAGCCAAACAAGATTGGATCTAGATGAAGGTGATGAGACGAGGGTGTTAACAACAGGGTGATGTAGAATGATGACTTTCAGTGTCTTCACTTCCCGCAGTGGGATGAACAGCTGTGAGTGCTGGACTTGCGCTACAAGCTCTGTGGTGGAAAAAGGAAGCAGAAGAGCCGAGTAGAAAAGAGGGGGGTTGGATGGTAAGGTCAACAGAAAGAAAGGAAGAAAACAGCGCGCGCGCGCGTTTGACTCTGTGTGTGTGTGTGTGTGTGTGTGTGTGTGAGGAGGACAACTAAAAGAAAGGAGAGAGAAAGACAGACACAGAAGCAAGAGAAACATGGCGAGATAGATAATGAAACAGCCAGAAAAAGACACAGGAACAGAGACAGAACGCTACTAAAGCAGGCAGAAAGAAAAAAGACACACAGAAACAGCCTCACACTAAAACAAAGTGAAAGACTGTGAAGAAGAACTCCAGATTGACACACCACGTACATCATTCTTAAAAGACGGGATGAAAGTGACCAAGAAAGAAAAAGGCTTCAGGCTTCCAGGTTAAAGATGCAGGGGAAATAGATGTGACATGGCGGGTGTAAAGAACACTGTCAGGAGATTTGGAGCCCAACAAGATTGCCTCTAGATGAAGCTGATGATGAGATGGGGGTGTAACAACATGGTGAGCCAGAGTCACGATCTTTATCACCATTAGTTTTGGAAGCAGGGATGGACTGCTAGGTTTGCTACAGAAAGCATTGTGCTAAGAAGCAGAAGTAGTGGTAACAAAACGAAAGGAGAAAAAGACAAAGATGAGTAGAATAGGTTGAAGGGATGATTTCAAAAGGAAGAGGATGAACAGTAAAGAGAGAGCATGAGGTGAGGAGGAAGAAGAAGAGGAAGAAGAAGAAGAAGAAGAAGAAGAAGAAGAAGAAGAAGAAGAAGAAGAAGAAGAAGAAGAAGTAGAAGAAGAAGAGGAAGGGGGAGGAGATAGGAGGTGGACGAGGAGGAATAAAGAAAAATATATCAAAAAAGAAAATGAGAAAGAAAGAAATGCAGAGAAGTGAATACAGCCAGCCAGCCAGACAGACATGCAGAACTGGAACAAAAAAGTGAGATTGTAAAAGAGGCATAAATCTAGAGTGATAATATAATGGAAGGAAGGATTAAAAAAAAAGTAACCAAGAGAAAGGTCTTAGGCTGCAGGATTACACACTCAGGCTGAACACATCAAGGGGAAATAGATGTGACAGGGCGGTGTGTAGAAACACTGTCTGGATATTTGGAGTCCAACAAGATTGCATCAGGATGAGGCTGATGAGATGAGGGAGTTACGAACTTTATCAGCGTTACTTCTTGGCAGTGGGCATCAGTTGCTGTTTGCTGGTCTTAAACCAGAAGCCCTGTGTTGAGAAATAGACGCAGTATCAGAAGAGAAGGATGATAAAGATGAACAGAAAGGAAAAGGATGAGGTGATGTGGAGAACAGGAAGAGGAGCCAGTATCGAAAAAAAAGAAAGAATGAACGATCGAAAGAAAGAAAGAAAGAAGAGGAAGAAGGGGAAGGAGAAGAAGAGGAAGAAGAGGGAAAAGAAGAGGAAGAAGAAGAGGAAGAAGAAGAGGACGAGGAAGAAGAGCAACAAGGAGAACAAGAAGAAGAACACGAAGAACAAGAAGAATAAGAACAAGAAAAAAAGGAGGAGGAGGAGAAGAAACAAAAAGATGGTGGTTGTGGTGGTTGTGGTGATGTATGATGATGAGATGATGATGATGATGATGAAGAACAAGAACAAGAAAATGATGAGAGAAAGAGAATGAGAGAGAGACAGAGACAGAGACGCACAGAGAGATAGAGACATACAGAGAGACAGATCGACCGACCGACAGACAGGCAGCCAGCCAGACAGACAGACAGACAGGCAGGCAGGCAGGCAGGCAGGCAGGCAGGCAGGCAGGCAAACAGACATACAGACAGACGGACAGAGGAACAGTCTCGTTGCTATTAGCAGGCAAATATACAGTAAGATAATTATAGTCCTACAGTTCATTAGTTAGCTCCTTTGTTACTCATGCCAGTACGGTATTTTAGGCCCAGCGTTTTTATGTGAGGAGGATCAAGAAGATGAGAAAACAACATCATCAACAACTGAAGCATCTAGTCAGAGGGAACAAGGAAAGCATGTCTTGGAAAGAAAGTTAGTATAAAAATACATGAACAAATGAGTTAGTGAGTAGGTGAATGAATGAGCAGAATAAGATAACAGAGAGATCGATAGATCAATAGATCGAAAGAGAGAGCGAGAGCGAGAAAGAGAGAGAGAGAGCGAGAGAGAGAGAGAGAGAGAGAGAGAGATAGAGCGACAGGCAGACAGACATACAGACAGACAGATAGTGGTCGAGAGCCAGAGACAAAGAGAGAGCTAGGGACAAAGAACATGCCTCACACCTAGCAGCAACAGTGTTGTCATCCTAGTGTGTGTCGCATTCAAAGCAACAAAGCCACGGTAAATATCTGCTGTCATGAAGGAGAACAGAAAGAGGGGAAAAGCCTTAAGTATGAGTTTACAAGATATATATATTATATCTATATCTATATCTATATTATATATATATATATATATATATATATATATATGTATATAGGTATATATGTATGTATGTATGTATGTATGTATGTATGTATGTATGTATGTATGTATGTGTGTGTGTATCAAACAACTTGTGAATATTTGTGCATTCAGTTTCAGGATAAAAGAATCCGAAGAAAATGAAAGTGTGTTCAATCACTGGCAGACAGTTCAGACACTCACAAAGGAAACGTTAACAGCAGGAGCTTACTCGGATCTCATGGGAGATACTCATCTCATCTCATCTGCTCCCATAACCCCCTCCGGGGTCGTAGGGGCACTGCATTGAGGAACGTTGCACCAGCTGGCTCCATTTGCGGCGGTTGTGGGCAAGTTCCTGGATTGTGGAGAATCTCTTCCCTGTCCATTCAGTGATGTTGTCTGCCCATTTCTTCCTCTGCCACGCCTTCTCTTCCCCTGCACTGTTCCCTGCAGTATGGTTTTGGACAGCCCATCTGATCTAGTCACATGTCCGTACCATCTGAGCTTCCTTTTCTTGACTGTGGTCAGCAGGTTTTCGTAGTGCTTTACTTGTTGGATGATGGTTTGTAAGACTTCGTTGTTGGTAGTGTGGTCCATGTATGAAATGCCAAGGAGTCTTCTGAGGCATCTCATCTCTAAAGCCTGGATCCTCCTTTGTAGATCTGCATCCAATGTCCAGGATTCGCACGCATACAGATGTGTAGATATGACTAGTGCATGAAGTAGCTTGACCTTGGTCCTGAGAGAGATGTTTCGGTCTTTCCAGATAGTCTTGAGCTTTGCCATTGCTGCTATTGTTTGTGCAGCTCTTGCGAGGATTTTGGTTTTTGAACCTTCTTCACTAATAATAGTTCCAAGGTACTCGAAATGATCTTGGTAGTGATTGGCTGGGCACTGTTTGTCATGAGTTTTGTTTTCTCGGCACTGATCTCCATGCCATATCTGGAGGATGTTTTGTCCAGGTGGTACACTAGGTTGGCTAGTTTCTGTTCGTTTCCTGCCAATCCGTCGATGTCATCAGCAAACCTGAGGTTGGTGATTATCCGCCCTCCAGTATTGACTGTGCCAGTGTGATCTTCTAAGGCATCAGTCATTATGCGCTCAAGGAAGACATTAAACAGTGTTGGCAATAGGAGACAGCCTTGACGAACTCCCACTGAGGTATGGAACCACTCTCCAACTATGCCTTGGAAAAGTACTGCGCTGGTGGCTTTTGTGTATAGCTCTTTGATGGTCCGAATGATCTTTTGTCCCATGTTGATTTCTTCATCGTGGCCCATAATGCGTCGTGCCATACACGGTCAAACGCCTTTTTGAAGTCTATGAAGACGTGGTATACTTTCTGTTGGTGCTGGCTGTATTTTTCGCACATAACTCGCAGGTTGAATATTTTTTTGTTCTGTGGTGCTTCTGTTTGGGCGGAAGCCTGCCTGTTCTTCAGCGATGATCTTTTCTGCCCGTGGCTTTAGTCTGTTCAAGATGACTTTTAACATCACTTTACTGGCATGGCTTATGAGGCTGATCGTTCGATAGTTTTGGCATTGCTGTAGATTGCCTTACTTGGGGAGCATGATGATGAGTGATTGGGTCCAAGGTGTTGGCCACTCTCCAGTCTGCCAGATCTTGTTGCAAATTCTTGTGAGGATGTCTGTCACTTTTTTTCCCCCATATTTGATCAGCTCTGCTGGGATGTTGTCAATGCCTGCAGCTTTCCCCTTTTTCAGTGATTTGATTGCTGCCTCAACCTCTTCACGAAGGATAGGAAAGTCATCATCTTCTGACGAGTCCTGGCTTGTAAGTACACTGGGGTCACCTTGTGTCTGATGGTTGTAGAGCTCTGAACAGTACTCTGTCCATATGTTAATTTTATCATTTTCCTCTTTGAGGCAGTTTCCGTCTTTGTCTTCGATGCTGGTGACTCTTGTCTGTTTCTGCTGTGTGAGATCTTTCACAATTTGATAGGCTCTTCTGCTGTTGTTTTTGGTCAAATTTTCTTCAATATCTGAACATTGTTTCTCAATCCATTCTTCTTTGGCCTTTTTCATGTCTTTCTTGATCTTTTTGCTGATCTCTCTGTATTCCCCTGCTCTTGTTGTGTACTTGACACTCTTCAATTTACTTCGTTTATCACACATATCCAGGATTTTATCTGTGATCCATTGTTGTTTTTTTCTGGCGGTGCTTGCCAAGTAGCTCCTTTGCTGTTTCCGTCATCACTGCATTGAAACTGTTGGTTATTGTCTCTGCATCTTTATCAAGTGTAATAATTGCAGCAAATTTTCCACCTATTTTTGCCTGGAAGGCTTTTGCGATGGTAGGGTCCTTCAATCTTTCTAGGTTGAATTTTAGCCTGATGTTCTTAGGCTTGTTGATCTTTTTCAGCTTGATTTTAAAGTTCAAAAGCACCAGGTCGTGGTCACTGCTCATGTATGCACCTGGAAATGTCCTCGTCTTGGCTCTGTTGATGCCAGATCTGAAACGGTTTTGTACCAGTATGTAATCAATCTGGTTGTGATGGGTTCCATTAGGTGCATGCCACGTCCAGCGTCGGGATGCCTTGTGTTCCCCGAGGGTGTTTGCAAGCACCATGTCGTTGTAGCTGGCAAATTCCAGTAGTCTGAGTCCTCTTTCGTTGGTAGCTGTATTACAGGAGGGTCCACAGAATTTGCTCCAGTCTTTCAGTGCATCAGCACCCACCTTAGCATTCCAGTCTCCTTGAATAATTAGGATGTCTTTTTTGTTAGCTTTGTCGATGATGCCCTGGAGTTGCATGTAAAATTCCTCTACTACTTCATCATCATGTTCTGATGTTGGCGCATAAGCTTGTACCAACGTGATGTTTAAAGGGGCTGCTTTGAGGCGGATGGTTATAAGTTTACTGGTTACTGGGCAGCACCCGAGCACTGAGTTTTTGATGTTCTTGTTGACAAGGAAACATACGCCATTGGTGTGCTTGTCTAATTCACCACCATAGTAGAGTACATGTCCATCATCAATAATATATCCGCCAAAATTCTTCCGACTTCACAAAGGCCCACTATATGCTATGTGTACTTCTTCAGTTCGTGGGTGAGTTCTTGTAGCTTTCTTGTTTGGGTAAGTGTTCTGACATTCCATGTTGCCGTGGTAATATAATCTCTTACACGGATTCGGGTTCCACCAGTAGCATACTTAACACCTCTGCCCTGATGGGAGACAGAAGGCGCGGTCCTTGTTGACCCGGGCGACGACTGATCCGGTATGGCCATTGGTATTTTCTTCATCATGCAGTGTATCTAGGGCAAGTACAGCCAGGTGGAGCCCATCCCTCTCCTGACTGTTTTTTTTGGGTCGGGGTTGTCTCCCCCACATGGAACAGGTAGTACAGGTTACATGGTTACCAGTAGTAGGAGCTCCGACTCCGGATTTTTCCTCAGGGTTGACTCCCGAAGCCTATCCCGTGAACGGGTATGCCGCAAGGCAGCGGAGGCTTGAGATCAGGGTTTTCCTTCCCGTAGGTGAGCTGCCTTCCCAGGCTGACGAGCCCCACCTACCCGAAGCAACTGGTTTTAAGGCGCCAGAGACCCGCCTGCACCCCTTCTCCTGTCAGTAGAAGCAGTTCCGCGGTCTCCAAGGTTGTCATAGCCGGAGGTGGTAGCGGGGATAAGCTCCCACTATCTATAAAATGCTCCCATAAGGCATGCGTCTCAAAGAGCCTCTGACAACAAAGTCCAATGGGAGATACAATTATCCACAATTACCAAAGAAAGAAAGACAGACACACAACGGGAAAGAAAGAAATTAAAAAAGGAAGAATGAATAAACACACAAACAGAAAGAAAGGAAGTTAGGAAAGGAGGAATGTAAGAAAGAAAGAAAGAAAGAAAGAAAGAAAGTAAGAAAGAGAGAAAGAAAGATAGAGTGAAAGAAGGAAAAGAAGACAGGAGGGAACACTGACAGAAAGAAAGGCAGACAGAAAGGCAGAACAAATTCAGAAAAAAGAAAGATAGAAAGCAAACTAAAGAGGTAAATGAATAAATAATGAAAAAGAAGAGAAGAAAAAAAAGGATGAAAAGAATGCACAAGGCAAAAAGCCAGGTACGTAAACCTGGAGAATAACAAGAGAATAAAGCAGGAGACAAAAGCAGACAGTGCAGTATTTTACAGTGCAGTATTTTGAAGTGCAGTGCAGTATTTTACAGTGCAGTGCAGTATTTTACAGTGCAGTGCAGCACAGTTCAGTACAGTACAGTGCAATGCAGTATATTACAGTGCTGTGCAGCACAGAGCAGCGCAGTGAAGTGCAGTACAGTGCAGTGTATTACAATGCAGTGCATCACAGTTCAGTGCAGTACAGATCAGTGCAGTACAGTACAGTACAGTGCAGTGCAGCACACTTCAGTACAGTGCAGTGCAGTATATTACAGTGCAGTGCAGCACAGAGCAGCGCAGTGCAGTGCAGTGCAGTGCATTACAGTACAGTGCAGTACAGTGCAGTGCAGTACAGTACAGTGCAGTACAGTGCAGTGCAGTGCAGTATATTACAGTGCAGTGCAGCACAGTTCAGTACAGTGCAGTGCAGTATATTACAGTGCAGTGCAGCACAGTTCAGTGCAGTACAGTGCAGTTCAGTGCAGTACAGTGCAGTGCTGTATTTTACAGCGCAGTGCAGTATTTTACAGTGCAGTACAGTGCAGTATATTACAGTGCAGTGCAGCACAGTGCAGTGCAGTACAGTATATTACAGTGCAGTGCATCACAGTGCAGCGCAGTGCAGTGCAGCACAGTGCAGCGCAGTATTTTACAGTGCAGTGTAGGCAGCACAGTGCAGTGCAGCACAAGGGTACGGACAGTGGAATGGAAGGAGACAGCACAGGCCCAGCCCAGCACAGAATGGGATGGGACAGACAGAAACAGTCATAAAAGAAAATGACCCCCCAGAGCTGGGAGCCTGAAGGGATCTTCTCCCCTTCTCCCCCCCCCCCTTCCCCCATCCCCCTGATGGCGTAATGGCGCTAGAGATGGAGTCACTAAGTTCTGTACAGCTTTGGTTCTGATCCCCTCCCTGCCGTGAGGGCTATGACGGTCAACTGTGCACATTGATGGCACCAAGTCCTGTCTCTTTCTTCTTCTAGAAAAATACACAGACTAACATAACCAACAATATTGGAAACAAAGGAAAGACCAGTAAAACGGCCCTACACAACTAAAGCAACAGTAAACCATCTAACAGAAGAAGGAAACAAGAGGAAAACAATAAAAGAAAGAAAGAAAGAAAGAAAGAAGAAAGAAAGAAAGAAGAAAAAAGAAAAAAAGAAAGACAGAAAGAAAGAAAAGAAAAGAAAGAACAAACTAGATAGAATGAATGAATTCACAAAGTAATAAATGTATAAATGACAGACGCTATAGCCTAGTAACACCAGTGCAGACTCCACTCTCCCCAAAAGTCTTTCGGATGAGACTATAAACTGAGGCCCCGTGTGCGAACGCACGCAGAACATCTTGCGCACACATAAAATCCTGTCCCGATTTTCGAAAGAGTAGGCCATTGTGTACCGGTGGGAACAAATGACAATTACAAAGCCACATACACACGGGGACTAGATGTAAAAAAGCCCATAAGTGCTTATTCCATTACCTTCGATATAAAATAATAAATAAACAGAACAAAATAGAAGTTAAAGCCGTTTGACGTCATTCCCATGAAGTGTATAAATTATCAAGTATATCAAGAAATCTGTGTACATCAAGAAATCAGTGAATATCAAGAAATCTGTCTATATCAAGAAATATGTGTATATCAAGTATATCAAAAAATCTGTGTACATCAAGAAATATGTGTATAAATTATCAAGTATATCAAGAAATCTGTGTGCATCAAGAAATCCTGTATACATCAAGAAATCTATGTATACCAAGAAGTCTATGTACATCAAGAAATCGTGTGTATAATATAAAAAAACAACTTCTGTGGACATCAAGAAATCCTATGAATATAACAAAATCTCTGTACATTAAGAAATCCTGTGTATATCAAGAAACCCTGCATACACCAAGAAATCTGTATATGTCAAGAAATCTGTGTACATCAAGAAATCTGTGTACATCAAGAAATCTGTGTACATCAAGAAATCTGTGTACATCAAGAAATCTGTGTACATCAAGAAATATGTGTACATCAAGAAATCCTGTGTACATCAAGAAATATGTGTACATCAAGAAATCCTGTGTATATCAAGAAATCTGTGTACATCAAGAAATCCTGTGATATATCAAGAAATTTGTGAATATAAAAATGTATACTTTAAGATATTTGTGAATATAAAATAATCTGAGTTCTTTAAGAAATCTGTGTATATTAAAAGGGAAAGGAGGAAAGGAAAGGGAAGGAAAGAGAGGCGGAAAAGGCTTCAAGAGGAGAAGAAAAGAGAGAAGGAAAACAGAGGGGAAAAAATACAAAGAATTAAAGAAAGCGAAAGAAAAAGTAAAAGAAAGGAAAAGAAGGAGGAAAAAAGAAAAGAAAAGAAAAGAAGGAAGGAAAGAACTAAAGAAAGAAAGAAGAAGGAAGGAGAGAAAGAAGAAAGAATGAAAGAAAGAAAGAAAGAAAGAAAGAAAAGAAGAGAGAAAGAAAGAAAGGAAGAAAGAACGAACAAAATAAAGAAAGAAAAGAAAAAAGAAAGGAAGGAAGGAAGGAACTAGGAAAGAAAAAGAACGACAGAGAAAAAGTTAGAAAGACATAACAAAAATGACATTTCAAATAAAAAAGATAAGAAATCCATACAACAGCAAAGCACAGACAATACAATAACAAAACACAGACAATACAACAGCAAACACACCAAAGACAAAACAACAGCAAAGACAACAAAGACAATACAACAGCAAACACAACAAAGACAATACAACAGCAAACACAACAAAGACAATACAACAGCAAACACAACAAAGACAATACAACAGCAAACACAACAAAGACAATACAACAGCAAACACAACAAAGACAATACAACAGCAAACACAACAAAGACAATACAACAGCAAACACAACAAAGACAATACAACATCAAACACAACAAAGACAATACAACAGCAAACACAACAAAGACAATACAACAGCAAACACAACAAAGACAATACAACAGCAAAGCACAGACAATACAACATCAAACACAACAAAGACAATACAAAAACAAAACAAAGACAATACAACAGCAAAGCACAGACAATACAACACCAAACACAACAAAGACAATACAACAGCAAACATAACAAAGACAATACAACAGCAAAGCACAGACAATACAACAGCAAACACAACAAAGACCATGCAACAGCAAACACAACAAAGACAATACAACAGCAAACACAACAAAGACAATACAACAGCAAACACAACAAAGACAATACAACAACAAAACACAGACAATACAACAGCAAACACAACAAAGACAACAGCAAACACAACAAAGACAATACAACAGCAAACACAACAAAGACAATACAACAACAAAACACAGACAATACAACAGCAAACACAACAAAGACAATACAACAGCAAACACAACAAAGACAATACGACAGCAAACACAACAAAGTCAATACAACAGCAAATACAACAAAGACCATACAACAGCAAACACAACAAACACAATACAACCGCTATGTCATGGACAGAAGAAGACTGGTTTGATGCCAGAGCTAGCTGGAATGTGACACAGCATCCTACCAGAAAATGTGCCTGAATGGATAGGCAGGAAGGGAAGGGTCTCGCGTTCACGGACATGATCATGTCATAAAAAAGGTAAGGGTAAAGGAGTCCCATAACCTATAATGTAGGGGAGCGAGGCGTCAGAGACCTCACTTCTCTAGGGCCAGCATATTGACGGCGGTGCCCATCTCCTCTCCCTCGCTGCTTTACTTTCCCTGACCCTAAAGAGGGCAGGTACCCATTTACAGCTGGGTGAACTGGGGGAACTGTACTGAAGCCAAGGCGCGCAAACGGTCACCCATCCAACTGGTAACCACGCTCGACGCTGCTTAACTTGGCTGGGGGAAAGCGAGTGCTCCGACCACTGAGCTATCCCGTCCCCGATCAGGTCATGGTCCTCCATATTTCAGCAGTAATCAGTCTGTGGAGTTTCAGTTCCTTCGAAGTGTATGGCGGTTTGGTGCCTGTTTGTACCCGAAATCGTTTCCCCATCCACTAGATCCTTAGTGGTGGTGTGAGTGCTAGTCTTTCGGATGAGACGATAAAATAAGGTCCCATGTGCAACACACATTTAGCGCACGTAAAAGAACCCACGGCAGTGAGAGAGTTGTCCCTTCCAAAATTCTGTAGAAGAAATCCACTCTGATAGGGAAACAAACACAGATGCAGACAGGAAAAGAAAATAAATAATGGGTGGCGCTGCTCTTGTGACGACGCGTTCTCCCCGGACAGAGCGGCCCACACTTCATGCAGAGAAATTTGCCGTGATTTAAAGTGGTTTTCAATATAATATACAATACAAAACAGTAACTTAGCATCTGGAACAAGATTTTGAACAAGAAAAATGGTGGTAGGATGGAAAGCCAGACAGACATAAAGAAAGAAAGAAAAAAAGAAAGAACATGAAGCAAAGGAAATCATGAAAGAACACAAGAAGGAAAGAATAAATGAATAACATGGCGAGAAAGAAAAACGGAGGAAGAAAGACAATAGCAGAAAAACAGAAACAGAAAATAAACAAAGGACAGAAATAAAAGAAGAGAACAGAGAAAGGAGGGAGATGAATAGAAACAAAAGACAAACCAGAAAAAAAAAAAAGGAAGAAAGAAAAAAATTAACAAGCAATCTCATACAAAAACAATGGATCAGATAGGAGCACAGAAGTTCAGGAGACAAACGAAGAAAAACAGAAGACGACTACAAGAAAGTAAGAGGAGAGGGAAAACAAGAACAGCAAAGAAGAATGACTGAGGGAAGGAAAGAGAGCGTGCCATCATCAGCCCAGACCAGCATGGGATGTGAGGGAGACAAAAGAGCGTGGTAGCAGGGGTGTGAGGCAGGACAGATCGTGTGGTGTAGCAGCCTGGACCATCTATCTCCCTGATGGACCAACAGCGCTGGCCGTCTCTGCCCCGCAATACCATGAATGTCCTACCTGCCTGCCCCAGCAGTGGTCAGACTCCACCCAGGCATACAGACTCCAGACACAGCTATCGTCTTTGTCCAGTTTTGGAATCCTGTCTGTCCCATATCATCAGTATCTCTGCTTGGTCAAAACATTGTACAATATAAAAAGAACAGAGAGAAAGACAGGAAGAACGAATAGGAGGGAAGAGAACAGAAAATTAAACAGAAGGAAGAAAGGATAACAAAGAAAAAAGAAAAGAAGGGAGGAAAAAAGAAGAGAAAAATCAGCAGCAGAAACAAGCAAAAGAAAGAAACCAAGAACAGAAAAGCATAAAAGAAAAAGAGAATAAAACAAAGAAAGAAATAAACGAAGGAAGCGACACAGGGCACAACAAAGGGCCAGACAGAAGCATGAGGATCAATGAACAAAGGATCAACTTAAAGGAAGAAGAACAGAATGTGGACAAGGAAAACAAACTACAGCAGCCAGACTGAAGGGAACGAAAGGAAAGAAAGAGCATCAGGCCAGAGCTAGATGGGCTGTGACGGACAATGAAGAAAATGATGCCAGACATTTGCAACTGCGGGGATCTTCCACATCCATCCACCTGATGGGGCTGTGTGCCAGACATTTCCTCAGTCACATCATGCTGCTCTACAGTGTCAGTACATTCCATGGCAGGCACAGACAGCCCTGATTTCTGCATCCATAAATACGGCAATAGATGAAACAAACCTACACAGAGAAAACGTTACTAGTCAGTAAGATGCGGCAGATTGAAGAAAAAACAACAATTACTTACATAAAAAGCGAAAAAAAAGAAGAACCAAACTAAACGCCAAGCACTCAGACATGACAAGGGAGAGAGATTACCCGAGAACAACGACTGAAGAAAGGAATCAAGAGATCAGAGGTGGAACAAGGCACAGGAAAAG
>CM054157.1:503821-506321 GCA_028751875.1 Rapana venosa
CAAGAGCAGGGCACTGTTTGCCATCTGTGGAGGCACATACATACATACATACATACAACATACATACACACATACATACATACATACATACATGCATACATACATACATACATACATACACACATACATACATACATACATACATACATACATATCATACACACACACACACATGTGCATGCATATATAGATATAACGCACTCAGGCACACACATGCGCATGCACGCACACATTTAATACATGAACTACCTACACACACACCCATGCGCGCGTGCGTGCGCGCACGCACACACACATACACACTCGCATACACACCTACTTTCTCTTCCACTCTCTGTCGTACACAAACAGAGAGAGAGAGAGAGAGAGAGAGAGAGAGAGAGAGAGAGAGAGAGAGAGAGGAGAGAGAGAGAGAGAGAGACAGACAGACAGACAGACAGACAGACAGACAGACAGACAGACAGACAGACACAAAGACAGACACAAAGACAGACAGACAAACAGACAGCTATAAACATAGAGAGACAGACAGGGAGGAAATGAGGCAAGCAAACAAACAGACACACAGACTGGCAGACAGATAGAAGACAGAGACAGATTGACAGAGGAAAACAGACCTGTAGGCATGCTTAAACAGACCAAGGCAGACTGGGGACAACATGTCCCCTTTTTCCCAGAACAAGTCACAGTGCTAGCCAGGCCCTGAAGACAGACTTGGTCACAACCTGCATCTCCATGTTCCCCTTCTCAGGCGCTGAGGAAGACAGCAGATGTCAGAAAGGGCGGACAGGTCATTTTGAAGCTCATTTCAAACATCAAAGGCAGTTTGGCATTTCAAAATCTGCAATGACCTCATTCTTGCAAAGGCGGGTCAATCTGGCAATAAGATGCTACAATCGTGAATATTTTATCAATAATTACACTTCTTATTCTGCTGCATACATTTGCACACACACACACACACACACGCACACGCACACACACACACAAGGTCGCGCGCACAATTACGCATACACAATCGCGCACTCACGCACACATACACACACGCACACTCACATATACATACGCACGCACACGGTCTCGCACACACACGTACACACACTCGCGCATGCGCGCGCGTGTGCGCGCGTGTGTGTGTGTGTGTGTGTGTGTGTGTGTGCGCGCGCATGGGTACACACGCACACACTTTGCTTGAAAGTATAAACTGAGGTCTCCTGTGCGAACGCCCGCAGAGCATCTTGCACTCTCGTGAAAGCCTTTCCGTCTTTCGGGTGTGTGGGCCATAGTGTTTATGTATTTATGTATTTATTTATTTATTTATTCTTTTATATCGATGGTAATGGAATAAGCCAGTGGGAACGGGTGACAAAATGTACAAAACTGCATGCACACGGGGACTGGAGGTAATCACACACACACACACACACACTACACACACACATACACACACACACACACACACACACACACACACACACACACACACACACACACGCACGCTTTTAAGCTGTTTATTATTTCACCGGGTTCACCGATATCAGACAGAGGTGGCAAGAAAACGCAGGAAAGCGGGCAGAAAAACAAAACAAAGCAAAACAAGCAAAATAATAGTCAAAAGCCCAAACCCTAACAACCAATGAAGCAAACCTTCCCCCCTCCTCCACAAGCCCCCCCCCCCCTCCCCCCCCCCCCCCCCCAACAACCCCAAAACAGCTGCCCCAAACATGACAAACAAAAGACATGGCCATGGGTCCACTCTACCTAAGTGGATTCCCCCCCCCCCCCCCCCCCCCCTACCTGGTAATCTCTCCTGTGACTGGACAAACAGGCTGCAGTCTACCTACCAGAAGGGGAACAGCTACAGCATCAGGAACCTTAACTCGTCAGCACTAAACGAACCGTGTAGTACGTGCAGAGCACATCAAAGACCGATTTATGCAGCAGAAAATGAGCATTCCCCTGGAAGCACTGTTGATGTTGGTGTCTATAATGCCACACGATAGGCCTGTTGGCCACATGACAGAGAAAACAGTTCTATGTGCTGCTCCCTCTTCGGGCTAATGAGATGGAGAATAAACGATTATGACCTCGTCCATTTACCACAAAAAGAACGTTTGCAAGTTGAACTATCTGATTTCAAAGTTTCTTTTGCTATCTTATTACTGGCCTTGTTTTCTCTCAGCTGGCATTCCCCTGAAGGACTTAGCGGTCAGGGCAATCAGCTGATCTGGGCAGCGTCCCCTTACCTGGGGTCCCTGTTTAGTTTAAAGCCATGTTTATTTCTTGAGGAAAAACGAGAGAAAGAAAAAAGAAAGAAAGAAATGAACTGGATTGCAAGCATTCACCCTCTGTTTATGTTTTAAACTCCTGTATGTCTCTTGAAAAAAGAACAAGGAAAAGAAAGCCAGCCAGCCAGAAAGACAGACAGAAAAGAACAGAAGAACGAAAGAAAGAAAAGGAACAAAGAAAACTAAGAAGACAGACAAGAAAACAAGAAGCA
>CM054157.1:511321-521321 GCA_028751875.1 Rapana venosa
GCTTTGAGTGGCGTTGTGCTGTGTTGAGCTTTGAGTGGCGTTGTGCTGTGAATGGTGTGGGCAGGTCGTTTTCGTCCCTGGCAAGCTCTTGGCAGAGCACCCTGTCATTTTCAGTGAGGGAGAACAGGTGCTGTGAAGTCAGAGTGTGGCTGGCGCTATTGTCCTCACATCAGGGCAGCCATACTCCAACTTCAGAGCCATCCAGGCGAACTTCTCTTTGGGAGCGTGTTTACCATCTACTAGTGATTCCCAGAAGCGATACGAGAGACAGCGTGAGGTTCTAGGCAAAAATGTCACGAAAACACACACACACGCACACACGCACACACACACACACACACACACACACACACACACACACACACACACACACACACACCAATTGGGAATAAATGTTACTAAAACCATTGACTAGAAAATACATATAAACTTATTATTTACGTACGCACATACGCAACACGCACATACGCACCTGTGTGCGTGTGCGAACACACCCACGCACACCCATACACATACACCGATGTATGTATACAATGTTTTAAAGACCATTGACTAAGAAGACAAAGACTTATTTCATACACGCACACACAAACATACAACAACAACAACCACAACAACTACTACTACTACTACTACTACTACTACTACTACTACTACTGATAATGATAATAATTATAAAAATAATAAATGGAATTTATATAGCGCTGTATCTTGCACAGACAAATCAAAGCACACATGCATTGACTACACTCATAACAATGACAATCAGGCAAGTAATTCAAGAAATCTAAAACTAGATAGTCAATGTCATTGTGAATTTAGAATCAAAATGATAACTGGCACAAAATAATTTCTTTTGCTGTTTGTTTTGCTGTTGGGGAATTGAAAACGGCGTCCTGAAGGCAACAATTGAAATTCTGAAAACAAAGCATGGGAAGGATCGGCCAAAATGGCTGTGGCTTTGCCTACAAGCTGCTGATTGCAGAATGACATGAGATCTCTTTGTTCTTCTCCAATTATTTTTTAGCAGATTCTCACAATTCTCTGCAGACCAATCTTGTTTTTAACACTAAGGTTATTGTACCAACAAATGAAAGCAAAACTTAGAACACTCTCTATGTAAGACTTGTAAAACAAAGAAAGAATATTTTTGTCTATAAAAAATGAGTTCAGTTTCCTCAGAAAATACACACGTTGTTGTCCCTTTTTTAAAATAGCGTCAGCGCTAACGTCAACGAAAAACAGTTCCCAGATACTTATCGTTCAAAACTTTTTCAACTTCTTGATTATGGATAATAATATTCTTAGGAGTATGCCCTGGTCTTCTGAAATGGATAGGAAGATCTTTAGTTTGAGAAAGTTGGAAGTAGGGTTCTTCAGCTCATTAGGTACCAAAGGGCTAAACACCTTGAGTTTTCTTTTGACCCTACTTGTTTGCATACCTGTGTTTAATTAGCGTGTGCCTTGGGCTCTTTGGCTTCTTCTGCCTTTCCATCACCTGGTGTCAGCCACACTGCTGAGTGTTGTGTAGGAGAAAGCTTCATCTTACAGAGGAAAAGAAGATGCGGAGCAGGAAGAAGAAGAGGAAGAAGAAGACCAAGAACAAGAATAGAGTATGAGACAGACACAGAAAAGAAAACAAAACGTCAACTAAAAGAGTAAACCTAACAAGTAACAAACCTCAATGAGCACTACCGAAACAGAAGCTATTTTGTTACCACCATCCGTGTAAAACACAATCGTTATACGTTACCAAGGTATCAGTAAAGGGAATCTGTCATTAAAGCTCTGTGACAAAGAAAGACGACCAAGGCATAGGTGGTATGTGTCCAGTCAGCAGAGACAGTGAAACATGATGCACACATGGAAAGCACATTGGTTCCTTTGTCAGGAGAGAGGCCGTCACTACAGTCCCCTGTGTCGTGTAAATTGACAAGGAGAAAGGAGAAGACAGGGAAAATTAATAATAATAATAATAATAAATGGAACTTATATAGCGCTATATCGTGCAAAGACAAATCAAAGCGCATGCATTCAACCTAATCTTACACAGTCATACAATCAATGATAAATAATCGATAGTTTAAGCAAACAGATATTTACAAACATGGTGCGATGCAGACAAAATCTATTAAATAAAATTTCAACAGTCAAATGTTTTTCAAAAGCACACACACACTCACACAGGTCATATACTTTAGTGATAGGACATAGGTTAGTGAAGGTGGGATAGATCTGATATGAAACAGGAGGGGGAAATCTTAGTTTGAAATAAATATGTCTTGAGGCTGGATTTCAAAGTGTCATAATTAGGTTTCTGGCGAAGAGAGAGAGGGAGCTCATTCCAGGTCGATGGACCCGAAATAGAGAAAGAGCGGCGGCCAACAGTGGATTGGTTGAATCTATGTATTCGTAGGCACAAGGTATCTGCAGTAGAACGGAGGGAACGTGAAGGAGTGTACAGGTTAAGACATTCACAGAGGTAGGAGGGTGCAGTTTTGTGGAGACATTTATAACAGAGGGTACTGATCTTATAGTTCACTCTCTGTGGCACAGGCAGCCAGTGGAGAGACCGCCAAAGAGGGGTAATGTGCTCCGATTTTTTCTTTCTGAGAACTAGTCGAGCTGCGGAGTTTTGTATATGTTGAAGGGAGTGGATAGATGATTCTGGCAGACCAGACAAAAGAGAATTGCAATAGTCCAGATGTGAAAGAATGAGAGAAGTGACAAGTTTGGCTGTTGCATCTGTGGACAGGTACTTTCGAATTGCACTAATACGCCGTAATTGATAGTAGCACGACTGACAAGTCTGGGTGAATAATTTTTTCATAGAGAGTGTGTTGTCGATAACGACACCTAGATACTTCACAGCAGTGGATAGAGGAACTGATGTATTGCCGAGTTCTATTGAAGCTGTTGTAATGGAAGAGAGTTTGTGTTTGGTCCCTACGAGCATGGCTTCGGTTTTATCTGCATTTATCTGTAATTTGTTCTGTGTCATCCAGTTTTGAATATCTTCAATACAGCGGGCCATATTTGTCAGGAGAGAAGGCAGATTTTCAGGAGTAACACTGCTTTGAATCTGAGAGTCATCTGCGTAAAAATGATGGTTGATTTGATGACGTTTTATTATATGTGACAGTGGGGCAGTGTAAAGAGTGAACAGAACAGGGCCTAGAACTGATCCCTGTGGGACTCCGCATTCCAGTTTGGCAGGTATTGATTGAATCTTGTTTACTGCAACTGTCTGGTATCGGTCAGTAAGGTATGAATTAAACCAGGTGAGGGCTGTGCCAGTAACACCGAACGTTTTTTGAAGACGGGAGAGAAGAATTGAGTGGTCTCTAGTATCGAAGGCTGCTGATAAGTCGAGTAGAGTGAGAAGGGAGATTTTCCCTGAGTCAGAAGCGAGTAGAAGCGTGTTCAAAGTGTGTACTAGGGTGGTTTAACGAAGACACACCGTCATATTTTTTTTATCTCTTTGAAAAATAGGGAGAAGGGAACAACACAGAGCGAGACTTATAGCGATAACAGAAAGACAGGGATAAGGATAACGATAATGAAGATTTATTTTCCTTAAGGCCCCAGTATCAAAAGGAAGGGGTAGTTACAATTCATCATGGGCAAGATGAATGATGCATCTATCCACCCACTCACACCATTACACAAGATTAAGACATACGGTTAAAATGAAACATAGTTTGAGTGTCAGCTGTTCGCATTATCCAACCAACGTCATCTTTTGAAAGATTTATACACAAGCATATGATTAGGAATAATAATCGGATTTATGACGTCAAAAGATAAACAAGTTAATCGATAAAACACAGGTTTTTCTGTAATATTTCAGACGAATGTATTTTTCATCTCAGTTCACCTAACAAAGGGCAATGTAATACATAATGAACTTCGTCCTCCTTAGCTGATTACATAACAGACATTGATCATTTCTTACGGCAAGAGATTGAAGTCTTGACTGTGCACAGCAATATCAGACACCCCGAATCGAAACTTAGTTGATGCATGTCTAACATGCCAGTTCATTTTCTTCACTAGATATGGGTCAGTTGAATTCAGGAAGCCTCAACTGTGAAAACCATTTACTTCCTTGGATATATGAATCCCATTCTTGCCATCTACAACCTGTAAGAAAGGCAGAAAGGGAGAACTAGAAAGAAAGAAAGAAAGAAAGAAAGAAAGAGAGATAAAGAAAGAAAGAATGAAAGAAAGGAAGGAAGAAAGAAAGAAAGAAAGAATGAGATATAAAGAAAGAAATAAAGAAAGAGAGATGCTTGCACAGACACACGCACACGTGCGCGCGCGTACGCACGCACGCACACACACACATACACACTCTCTCTCTCTCTCTCTCTCTCTCTCTCTCCTCTCCGAATCTCTCTCTCCGAATCTCTCTCTCACCACAAACACACACACGCACTCGAACACACACACACACACACACACACACACACACACACACACACACACACGCACACGCGCGCGCGCGCGCACACACACACACACACACTCACACACACACACACGCACACGCACGCACACACACACACACACACACACACTCACACACACACACACGCACGCACGCACACACACACACGCACACACACACTTTCCATCCCAGTACGATTCCTGTTCCAAATAAGCAACTGACAGGGGATGGAGACCAATAAAAACAAAACAAAACAAAATGGAGAGAGAGAGAGAGAGAGAGAGAGAGAGAGAGAGAGAGAGAGAGAGAGAGAGAGAGAGAGAGAGAGAGAATATGGGATGTGTGGTAGGAAAAAGTGTGTGTTGCCCACCCCCACCCCCACCCCTCCTCCTTCCTCAGCCACAGTTTCTGCTGTCTGTGCTGACGCTGATGTCAATGGAGTCAGTTCACAGAACAGATACACACAGAGACAAGCATGCCAAAAGACACATCTACTGACGATGAAAAATCTAGGGTAATCATCCATCACCATACACATAGAACTGGAAGAACGTGAATAGAAATGACATGTTTACAGAACCAACAAAGATAGCATCAAAGACAAAGGAGAAAAATATCTACGACCTCAAAATTTTAGAGAAAAAACAAACACCGAGTCATGACGAAACATCAAAGCAGAGGCAATAAAACACCACCGTGTCCTAAGTACGTATAATACACTAACACACACACACACACACACACACACACACACACACACACACACACACACACACACACACACACACACACTGAACCACATGCTTATCATTCTTAAAAACAATGTCCTGAACTGATATGCACCAAACGGCAGTTTATGCAGCAGAAAATCAGAACACTTCAGGAAGCAATTGCACTGCTAGCAGACACACAGTTCTATGCTAGAATCCTCTCCGTACAAGGAGAGGTCATCACAGTGTCCAGGTTTTGCTCTTTTACCCAAACCAAGCAGCCACAGCCAGCCTGAAGAGCTGCCTTGTCTATCAGGTGTGTGTGGGGGTGACGTCAGACACCATGCAGAGGGGGTAAGGGGGGGGGGGGGGGGCTGGTGGTGACGGAGGAGGCAGTGCACCTGTCCAGAGAACAGGGTCCCTCCTCCATGCTTCACCCCCCACCGGATGCCTGCTTTTCTCCCTCCAGTCACAGCAGTATCTCACATGTGCTTCAATTTTCACCCTGAAGAGAAAAAAAAGCACTTAGGCCCCCTTCCCATGCTTTAGCGCTTCCCCCTAGCCACTCTCAGTCCTCACACCCTGTCCTTCTCCTCACAAGGGCGATAACAATGAAAGTAACTCTTCCTCAGCTGAGGTACAGGGGGCTAAAGAGCGCAAGCTTCCTGTGGACCCATGGTTTGCATACCTGTGCTAATGAGCGTGCATGCCAGACCCTGTCAGTGCTGCTGTCTGTCCATCCTCTGGTGACAACCCGACTGATGAGCACAGTATAGTACAGTATAGTATAACATAGTGCAGTATAGCATGGTATAGCATAGTATAGTATAGTATAGCATAGCATAGCATAGTATAGTATAGTATAGTATAGTATAGTATAGCATAGTATAGTATAGTATACTATAGTAGAGTAGAGTAGAGTAGAGTGTAATATAGTACAGTGTAGTACAGTATAGTACAGTACAGCATAGTACAACAGGGCAGGACAGGCTGAACACCAAGGCGAGGAGTTGTGAAGTGGTGCATGCTGCTTGTAGCACTGTTAGAGCAGGGTGTTTCGGAGAGGTCCTGCTGTTTGCCCTGTTTGAAAACTGGTGTATGACACTCATCTGTCCTGATCTGGAAGTAAAAGACAAGGAAGACGAAGAAAAAAAAGCAAAGGAAAGAAAGAACAAAAATGGGAAAGGACGACACAAGCTAATAAAAAAAAAAGAAGAGAGAGAGGGAGGGAGGGGGAGAGAGGAGTAGAAAGAGTAGTAGTAGCAGCAGCAGCAACAGCAGTAACAGCAGCAGCAGCAGCAGGAGTAGTAGTAGAAGTAGTAGTAGTAGTAGTAGTAGTAGTAGTAGTAGCAGCAGCAGCATATATTAGTGAACAAGAACAATTACGCCCCCCCCCCCCCCCCTACACCTCTCCATTAAAAACAAACTAACAACAACAATCCCCAAACAAATGAACAAAAACCAACCAAACAAAAACAAAACAAAACATGAAAGAAAAATACATTATTGTATGAAAACAAGTTTCCCCAACAACATATCTCTATTCTGGCTCAAGCATGCTTGTAAAAACTAGCAAAAACCAAACACACACCAGCAGATAGATACCACCCCCCCCCCCCCTCCACTGTAGTCACACACAGTTAGCCAGCCAGTTCTCGGTAGCAAGACACTGCATCAGTCAGCAGAAACAAAGATGCAGACAGGCATAGCAAGCAGTGTGTGTGTCTTGTAAAGCACAGATATGATATGATATATGATATGATATGAATGTTTATAGAGAATCCTACACATCGGCGCCATATTGGTTCCTCTGCAAGCCCTTCCTTCATTATGTACCACTGTGTGATTTTTTAATTAGGTCTAGGTGAGAAATGAGAGCGTAGGGAAGATAATATATGTGTATAAATGAGTGTATATACACACAAACGCGCGCGCGCGCGCGCGCGCACGCGCGCGTGTGTGTGTGTGTGTGTGCGCGGAGAGACAGACAGACAGACAGAAAGACAGACAGATAGAGCGTACACACACATTCCCATCCCATGTTCTGGCTGCAAACAAGCAGCGAACAGAGAAGAGAGGGGCACAGCAATAACAGCCAGGAATGGAAACAGAAAAACACTTCACACAGAGCACCAGTGGAATAGGTCAAGTGCCAAAAACAGAAATGCCACAATTACAGAAATGTTGTCAACATAACAACCCTAAAGTGCTGTTGAGGAAATGAATGGTATGGGGAGAAAAGTGTCATTGAAAATGCATGAAAATGTTCAGAGAACACAGGGGCAAAACTTGCCCACAATCTTCCTCCTGGAGACTGCTACTACATCTTCACCCTGTCTCACATCAACTCTAACTAAAGCATCTTGTAACATCAGAGGTTACATTGAAGACTTTACACCGCAAACTGCCCACAGAGAACACATGGATAGTCACAAAATACAGAGAAGCAGGTTATAGAGAACGGCACAGGCATGTCTACCTTATAGTCAAGCAAGAAAGGTAGCAATTCTGAAAATGGAAGATGCCCTAAACTGAAAAAAACTGAAGCACAGATAAGAACAGCGGCAACAAGAAGAAGAAAACCAGTAGGAAGTAGGTAAAGGAGTCCCATAACCTATAAGGTCGTAGGGGAGCGAGGCGTCAGAGACCTCAACTTCTCTAGGGCCAGCATATTGAGGGCGGCGCCCATCTCCTCTTCCTCGCTAAAGAGGGCAGGTACCCATTTACAGCTGGGTGAACTGGGGGAACTGTACTGAAGCCAAGGTGCGCAAACGGTCACCCATCCAACTGGTAACCACGCTTGACGCTGCTTAACTTGGCTGGGGGAAAGCGAGTGCTCCGACCACTGAGCTATCCCGTCCCCAGTACAAGATAAAATACTTCAACACCTTCAACAGAGTACGAGCTTCAGCCTCAGACAGACCCACAGAATCAGTAAAAGAACTGACAGATTCCTGCCTTCCTGCCTTTCTGGGGACAATGACAACAGAACCACAGCCTCTGGGCTGGAGGCTGGCGGACGAAGGCCATTGTTGCAGCGGTCACCACCCTGGGTAAGCGCCTGACTCAGTCTGGCTCCGCGACTGGGCGATTGCTGTAGTTGTTAGGGGGCTTAGGAGGTCAGGTGGTAACGTGCGTTAGCTCAGAATAGGCACTGCTGAACACCACCAAAGTGAACACCATCCAACAGCAGTGCAGGGCCCATCTGGCTGGTGGGCCCACAGTGGCCTGACATAGATGGACTTCCGGTAGACTTTTGACCCTGAGGATGCGACACAACGCGTCAGGGTATGGCTGGGGGCACAGAGAGAAGAAGAAGAGGCGTGGGAACAGCAGGATAAGACTGGAAGCTGAGGGAAGCAACACACAAAACAGGCACACACACAGGCACAAGCTATACTACATACAACTGTACAGACTGAAAAGAGAGTACATCACTCTAAGCCCTAGCTTAAACCCCCCCCCCCCCCCCCCCCCCTGAAAACACCAAATCAGAATCTAGACTACAATGACAAAAAACAAAACCAAACCAAAAATCCCCCACCAACATTCTTAACTCATCAGCAGCAAATGATCCGTCCGGTACGTGGGCAGCACACCAGGCTATCTATCCTTCACATAGCAGAAGACTAGTATTATATGCAGCAGAAAATGAGAAGCTCAGAAGGAAGCAATTGCAATGGTAATTCACGAACTGTGCCACATGATAGTTTTGTTGGGTACAGGAAGAGGTCACAACACCTTACTGGTTTCACACCAATTCCAGTATGTCTGAAGAATTGCACGCAGACGTGCATTAGCGTAGACTTACTGATCCATGCCACCATTCATGCATGTTATGGTAATTTGGTTGTCTAAAGGGATTGCAAATATTCAGAACTGGGATAGCTGGCGCTTCCAACCCGAGGAGTAGGAGGAGCCTGCTGTTCTGACATGGCTGGCAGCACTTCCGCTTTGCTTCTCTGTGAAGAAGTGTCTTGTACTGCACAGAGAACAGGAATGCTTAGCCAGGAAGGCATTGGCCTTGTCGGAAGGGGCCTGTGCAATATACCTCTACAACAGATAGACAGTATCAAGCTCTCATTATAAATCTCATTCCCATGTTAACAATACCATCACAGTCCTTAACTGACGGCGAAAGTTATGTGCCCTAGCAAGGCTCTATGCATATCTAATTATGAATTCTTCGCTGTAGTTTCAGTAAAGCATGACTATATTTGTTGTCTTTGACATAGGTCTATTTTAAACTGTTAGTAAGCCTGCTTATTTTTAAATGCTTCCAGGGATTAAAAATGTTTGAGGGTCGAGGAAATAGATCGATGCTAGGCAATAACAAACAGATGGGGACATACTCATCCTCTGAGAATGGCTGATGTTGCTTTGCTGATAGTTATTGTGCAAAGTGTAATACGGCTAAGTAGCCAGCAGACGACCAAACCTATGGGACTACACTGTTGAAAAGATTGAAACCTGCATACCTGAGGACAAAATTAAATAAGTTGTGCGTTAGGAGCCTAGATTTTACTGACATATATTGCATTAGTAAACGGTGTTATATTTAGCTTGAGTGTTTACATAATTCTCCTAACTCCACAATTTTTTGTCATGGTGGTCAAGTTTCCCCACGTTAACATTCCTCCACTCCATTATTGCGGGTGTAAAGGGACCTGTACCTTCTCTCCTTTACCCGTCACCTAAGATAATGCAACACTGCCGAATTTGGTACCAAAGAAGGACTACTATAACTATATGGAAGAATCGTATACTCGCCTATCCGGCAACAAATTCCCAGAACAATGCACGGTTAAACTGTGGGGACAAGTGTTTGACAAGCAACTGC
>CM054157.1:523821-591321 GCA_028751875.1 Rapana venosa
CAGAGCCTTAGACAAAGAGAACCAAACTGAGATGCAGACTTGCAGGAAGTGAGTGAATAGTGGGGGACCATCACTGCATTCCTGCTTCAGACAAGGAAAACATTTAGTGATGAATACATGAATGCATGCATGAATAAGTTAACAAAACAAACAACTAGATAAATAACAAAATAAACGAATAAATAGATATTAAGAACAAACCAGAAGTGCTGTCAAAATCAGCAGGTAATTCCGAAACACATTTTAAACACCATGTTTGAATATGTCATTCTACACAGTTGGCTCAGCTGTCAATGAACTTGAAGCTGAATCCGAGTGGGAAGAAAACAAGTCACCAAGTCACCAAGTCATGTCTGGTCTCTGTAGAGGTACGCTTCCGTGAGTATGGGCAAGCTTCAGGATGTGGGGAGCGAGGAAGGGGGGGGGGGGGGGGGTAAAAGAGAGAGAGAGAGAGAGAGAGAGAGAGAGAGAGAGAGAGAGAGAGAGAGAGAGAGAGTCTACTCTTCACTTCCTGTTCCCCAGTGACGGCTGTGTAAACATTCTGTTCACAAAGTTTAAAACATCATTATGTATTTTTTATCCTGTACATATATTCCACAAATAGCTGAGAGAGACAGAGGCAGAGAGATACAGAGGCAGAGAGATACAGAGGTAGAGAGATACAGAGGTAGAGAGATACAGAGGTAGAGAAATACAGAGACATAAAGGCCTACAGAGAGACAGATCCCGAAAGATAAAAAGACAGACACAGAGTGAAACAGAGACAGAAAGAAACACACACGCAGACAGAGACACAATCAAAAGAACTGCAAAGAATAGAACAGAACAGAACAGAGCAGAACAGAGCAGAGCAGAACAGAGCAGAGCAGAACAGAACAGAACAGAGCAGAACGTGACGGGACGAGACGGAACAGAATGGGGCAGACAAGACAAGACAAGACAGGACAAAACAAAACAAAACAGGTTAAGACAGAACACGACGGAATACAACAGAACCGAACGTTGTTCCGTTTTTGAACTGGAAGGGAACACAAGAAACAGACAAGCAGACACAACCAGAGGGCATAGGAGCGACAGACAGAGAAGCGAGGAAAGGACAGACATTCAGACAGATGGAGGGAGGGTGAGGAGCAGAAAATGACATTAGCTTCAACGTGCAGTTGCTCTTTATCATGCAGATGGGGACAGACAGACAGACAGACACTGCAGGACACAAGCTGCCAGGTCAATGCCAAAGATTGATGGCAACACAAACACTTGGAGTTTTGTTAGAATTATCTGGGGTGCTCTCTGTCTATGCTTGATGGTCTGACTCTGTCTCTCTCTGTGAGCCTATTAAATTGTGCCTCTCTCTTGTCTCTCTCTTGTCTCTCTCTGTCTCTCTTTCTCTTTCCGTCTCACTGCATTCCCTGATTAACTTTATTGCTTAGATGAACGGTTGTGTACCCCTTTGTCCAATGGCCTGTGATAGCAATCACAATAAACGGTTTCAATCTCTCTCTCTCTCTCTCTCTCTCTCTCTGTCTCTCTCTCTCCTTCCCTCCCCCTCTTTCTCTCTCTGCGTATCTGTCTTTGTCTCTGTTTCTACTCTGTACCAGCTGTCTATCTCTCTCTGTGTCTGTGTCTATATCTCTGTCTGTCTGTATCTCTGTCTGTATTTCTGTCTGTATCTCTGTCTGTCTGTCTGTATCTCTGTCTGTCTGTCTGTCTTCCACTAAGCTGAAATCATGTGTTTAAAGGATAATGACAGAACAATTTACCATACTTCTTCAATGCTTAATTTCTTGTTAAAAAGACCAGAATAAAAAGAAAGAAAGAGAAGAGACGGGGAGAAACAAAGAAGAACTGCAACCTTCAAAAAACACAAAATAGAGTCATGGGGTAGCTGTTTGAAACAGGCTCATTTGACATACATACTTCAGACACATGTTCCCCTCGCAGCTGGTAGTTTAATCAATGCTCGCTTATCGGGAAAGGACACATGTTTATCGTATAACTTTTTCCTCCGCCCTCTGAGTCTTTCTCTGTCTGTATGTCTGTCTGTTTTCCTGCCTGCCTGCCTCCCCTGCCCCCTCCTGCCCCCACCCTCTCTCTTCAAATCATCCTCATCTACAACACAAACACAACCAACCTCAACAACACACACAACAACACGTACATAAACACCATAACACAAGGCTTTGGCTGTAAATGAACAAGCCACCCATATTATGTCAGCGCTCGAGTGCAATGTTTCAGTTACCTTCTCCCGTCTTCGTCCTTCTGTCTTTTCCTCTCTGCTCCCTGCCCTCCCTCTCTTCTTCTCTCTTCCTACTCACTTCTACTCACTTCCTTCTTCCACCACCACTCCTCTCACTTCTTCCGTATGCATCCTCTCTTCTTCACTCTTCTGTCTTCATCTTCTTCTTCTTCTTCTTCTTCTTCCTCTTCTTCTTCTTCTTCTCTTCCTCTTTTCTTCTTCTTCTCTTCTCTTCTTCTTCTTCTTCTTCTTCCTCTTCTCTTCTTCTTTTCTTCTTCTCTTCTCTTCTTCCTCTTCCTCTTCTTCTTCTTCTTCCTCTTCTTCTTCTTCTTCTTCTTCCTCTTCCTCTTCTTCTTCTCTTCTTCTTCTTCCTCTTCTTCTTCTTCTTCTCTTCTTCCTCTTCTCTTCTTCTTCTTCCTTCTTCCTCTTCTTCTTCTTCTTCCTTCTTTCTTCTTCTTCTTCTTCTTTCCTTCCTCTTCTTCTTCTTCTTCTTTCTTTCTCTTCCTCTTCTTCTTCTTCTTCTTTCTTCTCTTCTTCTTCTTCTTCTTCTTCTTTCTCTTCTTCTTCTTCTTCCTCTTCTTCTTCTTCTTCTTCTTCTTCTTCTTCTTCTCTTCTTCCTCTCTCTTCTTCCTTCCTTCTTCTTCTTCTTTCTTCTTCTTCTTCTTCTTCTTCTTCTTCTTCTCTCTCTTTCTCTTCTTCTTCTTCTTCTTTCTTCCTCTTCTCTTCTTCCTTCTTCTTTCTTCTTCTTCCTCTTCTTCCTCTTCTCTTCTTCTCTTCTTCTTCTTCTTCTCTCCTTCTCTCGTCGTCCTCCTCTCATGTTTCTGTTTTTTTTCTTCTTTTTCTTCTCATTCTCCTCCATCTCCTCCTCCTTTTCCTCATCCTTCCTCCTCTTCTTCTTTTCAAATTCTTCTCCCTTCTTTCTTTCTTTTTTTCATCCTCCTCCCCCTTCTTTTTCTTCTTCTTCTTCCTCATCTTCTCCTTTCTTTCGTCCTTCCTTCCTGCTTGTCTCTATGTCTGTCTGTCTGTCTGTCTGTCTTTCTTCCTCCTTCCCCTCTCTGCTTCCCCTCCTTGTGCCCCCCCCCCCCCTCCCCTTTTTCTCCTGCTACTTTTTTTTTCCTTTTTCCTCTCCTCCTCTTTCTCTTTATTTTCTTCCCGTTCCACTCCTTCATACGGTTCATCTGTCTTACAAATCCGTTAGCGCCCGAGTTTTCTGGCGCCGTTACTACTAGCTAGAGCATGTGTTGCTGGGCGCAGCAGGCAGCAGTGAGCACAGTGAAGCAGCACACACACACAGACACACACACAGACACAGACAGACAGACAGACAGACAGCTGAGGCACTGGTGGTGTGGTGTCGGGGCATGGGGCACTGCCAACACTGCATGCTGCTCGCTGCTGGCCCACACGTCTTGGCTGGGTTGGTTGGTTTGGGGTTTGTTGTTGTTGTTTTTGTGTGTATCAAGGTGCTAGTTTCACATTCCAAACAGCCCATGTTGACGTTTTGTCCCTGGTTACTTTGTTTACCTCATCTATTTCTCCTGTTATAAAACATACATGTGAGAAAAGTTCAGTTTAAAAATACCCTTTGAAATAACGAAGAAAGGTGAAAGACTGTAAGAAAGACTGAGATTATTTTACTGGTTTCCATTCCTCCTCCTCTTCCTCCTTCTTGCTCCTCTTCTTCCTCTTCCTCCCCCTCTTCTTCTTCTTTGCAACTCTTCTTTTCTCCTCCCCTTTATTCTGACTGAAAACTAATATGCTCATACATATGAAAATATAAACTTGTATTAAATATATGCAGTTTCAATGCAACACATAAACGTGTGTATACAGTAGATATAATAACCTCACGATAACATAATACTGATTTTACTGATTTATTGATGTTCATTGTGCAGAAGCAATGTAAAAAAATAAAGGGACTGGCGAAACAAGAACAAGCATGGGCAATAATGTTTCTAGAGCACTGTTGGAGGCGGGATGCACGAGTGCAGTGGTTAGAGCTTCGGCCTTGTAGTCTGACAGCGCGGGGTCCTGCCACTCCCACATACCCCTTCGAGGGAATTGTCCCTGGATTTAACTTCATTACTGACTACAAACCCAGAAAGCTTTTGGAATGAGGCAATGAACAGAGGTACCTCAACAGGAATGGATGCAGAACATTGTGTGCAATGTTTAAACCTGCTCCATCTTTTGGAAGAGAGCATGCTGGCTGACGGGACAAAAGGTGGGCAGAGGCCGCCAATACGAAATCTGACAATGCATGAACCTGGCAGCTCTAGCCCTCCACTCTCTCCACCGCTCTACGGTCACATCACTTATGATAAACCGCCATCAGGTCAACCATCATTTTTATGCCGATGACTCTCAGATGCTAAGCAGGGACACTCCTGAAAATCTGCCTTCTCTCTTGACAGATACTGGATGATACAGAACAAGTTACAGCTAAACGCAGATAAAACCGAAGCCATGCTTGTAGGGACCAAACACACCCACTTCCATAACAACAGCTTCAATAGAATTCGCCAATGCATCAGTCCCTCTATCCACTGCTGTGAAGTATCTAGGTGTCGTTAACAGCACCTCTATGCAAAAATTCATCATCCAGACCTGCTAGTTGTGCTATTATGAACTACGGCATATACGGCATATTAGTACAATTCGAAAGTACCTCGTCGCGTCTGCCAGCATCATCTATCCACTCCCTTCAACGTATACAATTTCCATACATGATGATTATTATTGTTATATAAAACTCTGCAGCTCGACTAGTCCTCAGAAAGCAAAAAAAAACCACAACATTATCCCTCTCTTGCGATCTTTCCACTGGCTGCCTGTGCCACAGAGAATAAACTATAAGATCAGCACCCTCTGTTACAAATGTCTCCACAAAACAGCACCCTCCTGCCTCTGTGAATGTTTTCACCTGCACACCCCTTCTCGTTCCCTCCGCTCTGCTGCAGACATTTTGTGCTTAGGAACACCTCGATTCAACCAGTCCACGGTTGGCCGTCGCTCTATCTCTATTTCTGGTCCATCGATCTGAAATTATCTTCGCTAAAAGCCTTCTTATGACACTTTTAAATCCGCCACAGGACATATTTATTTCAAACCTAAGATCTTCCTCTCCTGTGTCATTTCATAGGTCTCTGCCTTTAACAGCCGAAATCCCATCACCCTGTCAAAGTGTATAACCTGTGTGTGTGTGTGTGTGTGTGTGTGTGTGTGTGTGTGTGTGTGTGTGTGTGTGTGTGTGTGTGTGTGTGTGTGTGTAAGTGTGCGTGTGTGAGTGAGTGTGTATGTGTGCATGTGCGCACACACGGGCACGCACGCATTTGGATTTGTAGTGATTATTAATTGTTATTGGTTGCATGACTGTGTAAGAATGAGTTGAGTGCAAGCGGTTTGATTTGTCTTTGCAAGATATAGCGTGATATAAACTCAATTTCTTCTTCTTCTTCTTCTTCTTCTTCTTCTTCTTCTTCTTCTTCTTCTTCCTCTCCTCCTCCTTCTTATTCTTATTATCATCATCATTAATCATCATCATCATCATCATCATCATCATCATCATCATCATCATCATCATCATCATTATTATTATTATTATTATTATCGGTAGTAGTAGTAATAGTAGTATCATTATTATTACAGCCAAACAATCGTCTACTGGTATTTAAGCATACGAACATTGCAGATAGATTAACTGTGTTTGAATATGCTGGCTTATAAAATAAAAGTTTGATAAATACCTCAGAAAAAAGCAATTGCGTCCCTTCTAACCAAGCAACTCTTCTGTATTTGTCATATAAAAATATTGCTTAACAGAGTAAAACCCCATGATATACATATATATATATATATATATATATATATATATATATATATATATATATATATATATATATATATATATATATATATACACTGTCTTTGACTTTGAGGTGAAGAAAGCCATGTGAACTATGTCATTCCCTTTGTATCAGAAATGTTATTTCTTAGAAGAAGAAAAAAGAAGCATTTCATATATATTTTCGTTTATAAACCGCAATTTGTTCAAAAACCAATAACCAATAACAGAAATATATTTTCTTATCATTATCAACTCCTGTTTTCTTCTTCGTCGTCGTCTTCTTTCTCTCTCTCTCTCTCTCTCTCTCTCTCTCTCTCTCTCTCTCTCTCTCTCTCTCTCTCTCTCTCTCTCTCTCTCTCTCTCTCTTCTCTTATATATTATATATATATATATATTCCTCTGAAGGATCACCAACAACCTGTTCGCACCTGTCCAGCATTGGTGGCGCTTTCAGAAGCCACATGCAGGGAGTTTGACCAGACAGCCGACGTGACGGAAGGCAGCACATCATTCATGCCATCGTCATGACCAGCTCCATGGCGCCACTGTAACGCCGGATGCTGGATGTTGTCCTCATAACGCTTGGCTGCAGGGTTTGTTGTATGGTCTGCTAGCCACAGTTTGCTGTTGATGAACTTTACTGTGGTGGTGTTGCTCAACGGTTTTGTACTTGCAATGGTACATGTGGTTTAATATAAAACATTTTGAAATATTGAAAATAATATATCAATAACCAATCAGTTATTTTGTTCAGATAAAACAGGAAAAAAACCCGGCAAAATTAGTAATCTCATAACGAATCATCTAATACTCAGCAACAGTAGGGTTGTTGTTTGTTTGTTTTTTAACGTTATTCTTAGTAACCGACTGCTTTGTACAACAGCAAGGCAGAGAATAATGGTCATCTTCATTGCAACTGTCCCGTTTGTTGACACAATAATTATGTCACTGTTCCTCCTCCTCCTCCTTCTTCCTCTTTAGATTTAACTTTACATGACCCCTTTCAATGAAAAAGACATGAATGGTAGGAAACAAGCATCTGCCAAAGAATGTTAGTCGCATTCCTTATGGAAGTCTGGTCCGACAGCAGAGGCTTCAAACAGAAAAAAGAGATAATTATAGTTTGCGTCATGATTACACGTCTGGCGGATGAACTCTCTATCCCGTCTATCTCTCATCCTTCCCTACATTGGACCATCTCTCTGTGGTCATTGATATGAATGGCTCCCTATGATGCAAACCAGCATCCCTAATGACTACTAGCCGGCTGTCCCCCTTCGTTCTCAAAACCAACACTCTTCTTTCCCCCGCTGCCGACTCTGCAATCAGGCTGGCAGCCCCTTTGCTCTAAGTTCAACACAAGCAGTTCAGTGAAACAGCTTCTTGCTCTTACTTTGGAAACTGCATAAGTATTGATTACATTATTGACGACATGTAGCGTGAAGATAGCTCATCGCAACATATTGCTGGACACATCCTGCTGTTTTCCCCCATATATACCACTAACTATAATTAGAATGAAACCAATAGCTGTCTCCTCACTAGCTGTAATCAGAACCAAGTCAGTACACATTATCATTTTTAAAAATCAAAGTCATAGCTGTTAGTCATTCCATCAGCGTCCGTTATGCTATTGAAAGCATTCATCCTGAAAAAGCACAGTTAGGAAGGGAAGGGAGCGAGCCAAAGATGTCCAGTGCTGCGCAGTGCAGCGCAGTGCAGTGCAGTGCAGCGCAGTGCAGTAAAGCAGCCTCAGCTCTCTTGGGATGGACAGCAATCGGCACAGGGTAACTGAGGACTGTGAGGAATCTCTCTTCACGTCATTGTTGGTGTGAGCGATGCCAGAGAGACAGTGCCTGACAGTGAAAGACTGGGGGTTGACAGGAAAAGGACTTTTTCTGTTTGGCAAACAGTGGTAATGATGAACAGAACCATGCAGATTCTGCTTTGAAGCGTGTGGTGTTGAATCAGCCCCAAGTACACGTACACGAATGAAAGTAGCTTCCCTTGTCAGTTTGTAACAAAGTTACTGCCCAAATAGAACAACTTCAAATTAAATTTAGATCATTAGAGGTAAAATCAACCCTGAACTCAGTCAAGGGAAGGATCGGTCTGTTGGTGCTCTGAAAGCGTGTATGCTTTCCGTCTTTTTTTTTTCGTGTCTGTATGTAAAAAAATGTATATTTTGATCAATCACTATTTCTGTTACCTTCTAAATTTGATTCAAACTTACAGCCTTTTCTGCATGCTGGATAGACAGACCAGACTGAAGCCTGCATCACTCCCGTTTTTGTCCCATCAAATGAACATTACTGTCAACACAACGCGGGGCAACACGGGAAGCGGCATCTTGGCTAGCTCATAAATCTTGCCCAGCGGCTGTTTCTCTTTTCATTTCTCTGTAAAATCGAAAAAGTTGACGCTTTCAGAGAACGAAATGTGGAAGATTTAGGAGGAACTTGTGGTCACTAGGCAAAGTTTGCGTGCGTGCGTGCATGCATGCATGCATTAGTGCGTGCGTGCGTGCATATGTGTGTGTGTGTGTGTGTGTGTGCCCTTTAAGTCACGGCAGATTTCTCTGCTTGAGATTCGGGCTGTTCTCCCCGACAAAACATGTCACCACAAGAACAGCGCCACCCCCCCCTCTCTCTCTCTCTCTCTCTCTCTCTCTCTCTCTCTCTCTCTCTCTCTCTCTCTCTCTCTCTCTCAATATAGCATGCTGCGTTTTGGGGTACAGGAGGTAGTAAGTAATGCGGGAGGGCGGGGTGTTTTCATGCTGGAGGCTGGTTCGGCTCGCCTAGCGATGAAGTGTAGCTAGCCTCGTGTTGCCCAGAACGTATCTTTCAATTCCGTCAGAAAGCAGCCTAGAGGAGGACACAACTGTCCTGCCCTCCTTTACTTACTGCTGCACGTTCAGCTAGGCTAGCTTACAGCAGCAAGCCGAAACAGTGCAGCCCCCCTTCTTCACTGCCTTCACTAAAGAGGGAGAAGAGGAACAGCCAGTCGAGACAGTTGGAGATAGTAGGGAGGAAAAGAAGGAAGGAGGGAAGGAAGGGAGGGTGGAAAGAAGTAACTAATTTTGGAGCTGAAAAGAATGTGGAAATGGATGACTGACAACCAGCAGGATGATGGTTTCACATTGATGGGCAGCTACTGACGTCAATGGCGGAAGTGAGATGCGTGCTAGAGATTAGAGACTGGCATGAATGGAGGTCACTCCCACTGGTAAGCGTGAGGGTTTAGAAAGGCTGACCGGTTTGTTTTCAAAGTATCTGACGAGAAACTGAACTCATACAAATGATGGTGCACATTACCAGGCTGTCTCTTTTGGTGCAAATGTACTTACATAAGAAATGCCCCAGAAGTACTTCAGCCATAAATTTGACTCTGAAGGCATTCATTCATTCATTCATCTATCTGTTCATTCATCTACTTATCTGTTTATCTTTTTATTTACTATTTTATTTGTTCAGCCATTTCTTTATTCATTTTTTTTGTTAGTTCGTATTATTTGGACCAATCAGTCTTAAAAACACATTGACTTATTGTCATACGACATGTTCCCGATATATCTTGCGTTGAAACAAACATTACTCATGACTGTGTCAAATTAAAGACACATAAATGTCTATGATGGCTTCTACATGTTTGCTTTATAAATCCTGGCCTATTTCTTCTTCCTTGTGTTCCTTTCTTCTCTATCTTCTTCATATGGGCCTAGCCTAGAGGAAGATGCTTCATCAATGCTGACCTTGGGTCACCAAAAGACACTGAAACACATTCGTCATGGAAATGATTGATGTATTCACATCACCCCCCCTCCTCCCCCCCCCCCCTCTCTCTCTCTCTCTCTCTCTCTTCTCTCTCTCTCTCTCTCTCTCTCTATGTATCTATCTATCTATCTATCTATTACACTTTTTACGAAAAATAGCCACGCATTTAGATGATACATATGATACTGTTTTTTAGTACTGGTCTGCTAGACAATGCATTGGCTTCCTTTGCAAGGACAGAAGCTGAATAATTTGTGTGAGTGGTAGTGAAACTCAAATAGAATCTGGTAGAATAGAACGAAACAGAAGAGAACATCACGCGGTGACAAGCGATACAATGCAATCTAAAGCAATACAGAACGACATAACACCAAACGACGTAATGATACAACACAACACAGCATCAGGCAAGACAAGACAAGACAAGACAAGACAAGACAAGACAGGAGAAATCAAGAGGAGGCCACTCCAGCAGTCGCCCAGTCCTCCTCACCTGCAATGGCCTGCAAGTACCCGGCCACCAGCGCCACGCGCGGCACGTGTTTCTCCGCCATGCCCAGGTTGGAGAGGGCCAGAAAGGAGGAGACGCACAGCAGGACGCATCCAGCGCCGTACAGCACACAGCCGGCCTGCCAGGCTCCAGAGGGGATGTTGGCGAGGTGGTGGTAGCCGCCGTAGGCCGAGCACACTTCCCTGGAGGGCCTCTGGCGGCCCGCGTCCATGAAGCAGTAGCTGACCATCCCGAACGTGTGCACCAGGTCCAGGTGCATGACCCAGAAAGGCTGCAGGAAGGCGAAGGTGCAGGTGGCGGCCACCAGCACTGTCAACAGCGACCACAGGAGCAGGATGGGCGACACCCCGGCCTTGCTGGAGGCGGTGGTGGGCGAGGCTCCCGCTGAGGTGATGTCTGTGTCTGTGGGTGAGGTGGTGGTGGTGGTGGTGGTGGTGGTGGTGGGTGAGGTGGAGGAGAGAGTGGTGATGGTGGTGGCGGCTGCAGCAGCGGCGGGGTTGCTGGTACCGCACTCTGCGGAGTGCACGACAGAGGCCAGCTTCCCCCCCTGACGTCGCGTCCGTGCTGCGCCCTGCAGCTGAGAACTACCTCCCCCTCCTCCTCCTCCCCCTCCTCTCTCGGAGCTTTTCCCGCTGCTGGAGCTTTCACCACCGAGTGTTCTCGACTTTGAGGAAGAACTGGAAGACATGGCAGCTTTTGTTTCTAATAGAACAGGTGCATGAGCACCGCTGGAGTAAGAGGAAGAACTCTGCACACTGCTCCCGCCTAGAGACACGGCAAAAGACAGCCTCTCCCCTCCTCCTCTCCCCTCTCCTCTCCCTCTCCCATGGTAGTGCGGATCGTGGTACTTGTAGCCCCGCTCACTCTGCAGGGCCAGAGTCTCTGCAGGGCTCAGCACACTCACCTGTCCGCAGGGACACAACGTGGGCACAGCGAAAATGGGTTCGGCCTCTCTGGTGGTCCCCGCGGTGGAAACCACCGGTCCGGAGAAGACCCCGTCCTCCATGTCGCTAGCCACAGTGGTGAAGCTGGTGGCCGTGGTGTCGTCGTCGTGGTTGGCCGTGGTGTCGTTACTGGTGGAGGTGGAGGAGTCCACCAGGAAGTGGTACTTGCGATGTTCCCGCACCTGGCGTAGAGGAAAGCGCTCTGACCTGTCCGACCTGTGCAGTCCCAGAGCCATCAGCGAGGGGCGGGGGTGGGTGGTAGTTGTGGGTGATTGGTGGTGGTGGTGGTGGTGGTGGTGGTGGTGTGGGTGGTTGTGAATTGAGTGGACAGAGAGTTGGTTGGATGTAGTACGTTGTAGTTAGTTGGTAATGTGTTAGTTCGTGAATTGGTCGGTTGATTATAGTAGCTATTGGTTAGTTGGTTGATTGGTTGGTTGGCTGGTTGATTGTTTGACTGGCTGGCTAGTTGGCTGGCTGGCTGGTTGGCTGTATGGCTGGCTGAGTTGGTGGGTTGGTAGGTAGGTGGGTGGGTGGTTAGTTGTGTTACTTGGGAAGGCAGTCTGTTGGATAAATAGTCTGTTGGATAAATAGTGTTGGGTAAATAGTGTTGGATAAATAGTCTGTTGGATAAATAGTCTGTTGGATAAATAGTGTTGGATAAATAGTCTGTTGGATAAATAGTCTGTTGGATAAATAGTCTGTTGGATAAATAGTCTGTTGGGTAAATAGTCTGTTGGGTAAATAGTCTGTTGGATAAATAGTCTGTTGGGTAAATAGTCTGTTGGATAAATAGTGTTGGATAAATAGTGTTGGATAAATAGTGTTGGATAAATAGTCTGTTGGATAAATAGTCTGTTGGATAAATAGTCTGTTGGATAAATAGTCTGTTGGATAAATAGTCTGTTGGATAAATAGTGTTGGATAAATAGTCTGTTGGATAAATAGTGTTGGGTAAATAGTGTTGGATAAATAGTGTTGGGTAAATAGTCTGTTGGATAAATAGTGTTTGGATAAATAGTGTTGGATAAATAGTCTGTTGGGTAAATAGTCTGTTGGGTAAATAGTCTGTTGGATAAATAGTCTGTTGGATAAATAGTCTGTTGGATAAATAGTCTGTTGGGTAAATAGTCTGTTGGATAAATAGTCTGTTGGATAAATAGTCTGTTGGATAAATAGTCTGTTGGGTAAATAGTCTGTTGGATAAATAGTGTTGGATAAATAGTGTTGGGTAAATAGTCTGTTGGATAAATAGTCTGTTGGATAAATAGTCTGTTGGATAAATAGTGTTGGATAAATAGTGTTGGGTAAATAGTCTGTTGGATAAATAGTCTGTTGGATAAATAGTCTGTTGGATAAATAGTGTTGGATAAATAGTGTTGGATAAATAGTCTGTTGGATAAATAGTCTGTTGGATAAATAGTCTGTTGGGTAAATAGTCTGTTGGATAAATAGTCTGTTGGATAAATAGTCTGTTGGATAAATAGTCTGTTGGGTAAATAGTCTGTTGGATAAATAGTCTGTTGGATAAATAGTCTGTTGGATAAATAGTCTGTTGGATAAATAGTCTGTTGGATAATAGTATGTTGCGGTTAAAAAGTTGTTGGATAAATAGAGTTGGGTTAAATAGTGTTGGGTAAATTAGTGTTGGGTTAAATAGTGTTGGGTAAATAGTGTTGGAGATAATAGTGTTGGGTTAAATCTCTGTTGGGTAATAGTGTTGGGTAAAATAGTATGTTGGGTAAATAGTACTGTTGGATATATTAGTATGTTGGTTAATATAGTCTTTGGATATTATAGTGTTGGATAATAGGTTGCGGTAAATTTGTCTGTTGTATAAAATAGTCTGTTGGATAATTGTCTTGTTGTAAATTAGTTTTGGGTAAATTGTGTTGGGTAAATAGTCTGTTGGATAAATAGTCTGTTGGGATAAATAGTGTTGGATAAATAGTTGTTGGTAAATGTGTTGGTAAATAGTTGTTGGTATAAATAGTGTTGGGTAAATTTGTCTGTTGGATAAATTGTCTGTTTTGGATAAATAGTGTTGGGTAAATAGTCTGTTGGCGTAATAGTTGTTGGTAAATAGTTCTGTTGGATAAATTGTGTTGGGGATATAGTCTGTTGGATAAGAAAAAGTGTTGGATAAATAGTGTTGGATAAATAGTCTGTTGGATTAATTGTCTGTTGGTTAAATAGAGTTGGGTAAATAGTCTGTCTCGTAAATAGTCTGTTGGATATATATAGGTGTTGGGTAAATATCTGTTGGATAAATAGTTGTGGGATAATTGTATGTTTGATAAATAGTGTTGGGTAAATAGTGTTGGGTAATAGTGTTGGGTAAATATCTGTGGTAAATAGTGTGGATATTTAGTTGTTGGTTAATATCTGTTGGTAAATAATCTGTTTGGATAAACTTGTCTGTTGGTTAATTGTCTGTTGGATAACTTAGTCTGTTGGATAAAATAGTCTGTTGGATAAATAGTGTGGGTAAATAGTCTGTTGGGTAAATAGTGTTGGATAAAAAGTGTTGGGGTAATAGTCTTGATGGGTAAATAGTGTTGCCTAAATAGTGTTGGGTAATTAGTCTGTTGGATAAATAGTCTGTTGATAATAGTCTGTTGGTTAAATAGTGTTGGTATATAGTCTGTTGGGTAAATAGTCTGTTGCGGTAAATAGTCTGTTGGGTAATAATATGTTGGAATAAATAGTCTGTTGGATAAATAGTCTGTTGGTTAAAAGTGTTGGGATAAATAGTCTGTTGGGATAAATATGTCGGGTAAATAGTGTTGCGGTGCCAAATAGTTTGTTGGATAATTAGTCTGTTGGGTAAAATAGTCCTGTTGGGTAAATAGTCTGTTGGTAAATAGTCTGTTGGATAAATAGTCGTTGGCGGTAAATAGTGTTGGGTATAATAGTGTGTGGCATAAATAGTGTTGGATAATAGTCTGTTGGATAAATAGTCTGTTGGATAAATAGTGTTGGGTAAATAGTCTGTTGGGTAAAATAGTCTTATCTGTTGGATAAATAGTGTTTGGGTAAATAGTCGGTTGGATCAACTAGTGTTGGGTAAATAGTCTGTTGGGTAAATAGTCGTTCGGATAAAATAGCGTGATTGGGTAAAATGTCTACTGTTGGATAAAATTAGTGTTGGATAAATAGTCTGTTGGGATCAATAGTGTTGGGTAAATTGGTGTTGGGTAAAATAGTTCTGTTGGGTAAATAGTCTGTTGGATAAATAGTGTGTGGGTAATAAAGTCTTTTGTGATAATTAGTTGTTCGGATTACAATAGTCTGTTGGATAAATTGTGTTTGGGTAAATAGTGTTGGTAAAATAGTCTGTTGGATTAAATAGTCTGTTTGGGTAGAATAGGTTGTTGGGTAAATAGTGTTGGAAAAATAGTGTTGGTTTGTAAATAGTCGGTTGGATAAATAGTCTGCGGGCATTAACGCTCGTATGCGTGGATAGATGTGTTGGATAAAAATGTCTGTTGGATATTAGTATGTTGGATAAATAAGTCTGTAGGATAAATAGTGTTGGATAATAGTTGGTTGGATAAATAGTCTGGTTGGGTAATTGTCTGTTCTTGGGTAATTAGTCTGTTGAATAAATAGTCTGTTGGATAAATAGTGTTGGGTAATTAGTCTGTTGGATAAAATAGTCTGTTGGATATATAGTCTAGTTGTGATAAATAGGTCTGTTGGATAAAATTTGGATGTTTTGTTTTTCTAGTTATATTTTTACTTATTTGTGGGATAAATAGTATGTTGGGTAATAGTGTTGGTAAATAGTCTGTTGGTAAATAGTCTGTTGGATAAATAGTGTTGGATAAATCAGTCTGTGATAAATAGTCTGTTGGATAAATAGTCTGTTGGTAAATAGTTGTTGGACTAATAGTGTTGATAATTAGTGTTGGTTAAATAGTGTTGGTTAAATATGGTTTTATGTTTGATAAATAGTCTGTTGGATAAATAGTCTGTTGGATAAATAGTCTGTAGGGTAAATAGTGATTGGATAAATAGTGTTGGATAAATAGTGTTGGATAAATAGTCTGTTGGATAAATAAGTTGTTGGATAAAATAGTCTGTTGGATTAATAGTTGTTGGGTAAATAGTCTGTGGGGTAAATAGTCTGTTGGATAAATAGTGTTGGGTAAATAGTGTTGGGTAATTAGTATGTTGGATGAATAGTGTTGGGTTAAAATAGTGTGCTAAATAGTTGTTGGATAAATAGTGTTGGATAAAGTTTCAGTTGGCTAAATTGTGTTAGGTAAATAGTCTGTTTGGTTAAATAGTGTTGGGTAAATAGTCTGTTGGGTAAATAGTCTGTTTGGATAAAATGTGTTGGATACATAGTCTGTTGGATAAATAGTGTGGATACAATAGTATCGTTGGGTAAATGTCTGCTTGGGAAAAAATTGTCTGTTGGATAATAGTTTGTTGGGTAAATAGTGTTGGTAAATAGTCTGTTGGATAATTAGTCTTTTGGATAAATAGTCTGTTGGATAAATAGTTGTAGGATAAATAGTGTGGGTAAATAGTCTGTGGGATAAATAGTATGTTGGCTAAATAGTCTGTGTTAAATCGTGTTGGGTAAATAGTCTGTGTGGATAAATAGTCTGTTGGATAAATAGTCTGTTGGATAAATAGTGTTGGGTATAACTAGTCTGTTGGTTGGATAAATAGTCTGTTGGGAATAAATGTCTGTTGTGGTAAATAGTATGGTGGTATAAATATGTCTGTTGGATATATAGGTCTGATGGATAAATAGTGTTGGTGTTTAGATAAATAGTCTGTTGGATAATAGTGTTGGTATTAATAGTTTGGATAAAATAGTCCTGGTTGGATAAATTGTATGTTGTATAAATAGATGTTGGGTAAAAGTCTGTTGGGATAAATAGTGTTGGATAAATAGTGTTGGATAATTAGTGTTGGATAGAAAGAGTCTGTTGTTAAATAGTGTTGGATAAATAGTGTTGGGTAAAATAGTCCTGTTGGGATAAATAGTGTAGGGTAAATAGTCTGTTGGATAAAATAGTGTTGGGTAAAATAGTCTGTTGGATAAATAGTCTGCTTGGGTAAATAGTGTTGGATAATAGTGTTGGGTAAATAGTCTGTTGGATAAATAGGTTGTTGGGTTAAATTAGTGTTGGATAAATGTGTTGGACTATAATAGTCTGTTGGATAAATAGTCCTGTTGGGTAATTAGTCTGTTGGTAATATAGTCTGTTGGTAAATAGTCAGTGGGATAAAATAGTCTGTAGGTAAATAGTCTGTTGGATATAAAATAGTCTGTTTGGATAAATAGTCGTTGGGTAAATAGTCTGTTGGATAAATAGTCTGTTGGATAATAGTCTGTTGGATAATAGTGTTGGATAAAAGTTTCTGTTGGGTATATAGTCTGATTGGAATAAATAATGTTGGATAAATAGTGTCTGGGTAAATAGTCGTTGGTTAAATAGTGTTGGATAATAGTCCTTGGATATAATAGTGTTGGATAAAAGTCTTGGATTAAATAGTTGTTGGATAATTTGTGTTGGGTAAAATAGTATGATTGGATAAATAGTTGTTGGATAACATAGTGTTGGATTAATCTTGTGTTGGGTAATAGTCTGGTTGGTTAATAGTCTGTTGGATAATATAGTCTGTTGGATTAATGGTCTGTTGGATAAATAGTGGTTGGGTAAATAGTCTGTTGGATAAATTAGTTCTGTTGGGTAAAAAGTCTGTTGTAAATTAGGGTCTGTTGTAAAATAGTCTTGGATAAATAGTCTGTTGGGTAAATAGTCTGTGGGCATAATATAGTCTGTTGGATAAATAGTCTGTTGGATAAATAGTGTTGGTAAATGTGTTTGATAATTAGTCTGTTGGATAAAATCGTCTGTTGGATAAATAGTGTTGGATAAATTGTCTGTTGGGTAAATAGGTTGGGTAAATAGTCTGTTGGGTAAATAGTCTGTTGGATATTTAGTCTGTTGGATAAATAGTCTGTTGGATTAATAGTATGTTGGATAAATAGTCTGTTGGGTAATAGTCTGTTGGATAAATAGTGTCGCGGATAAATTGTATGTTGGATAAATAGTCTGTTGGATAAATAGTCTGTTGGATAAATAGTGTTGGGTAAATAGTCTGTTGGATAAATAGTCTGTTGGGTAAATAGTCTGTTGGGTAAATAGTCTGTTGGTAAATAGTCTGTTGGATAAATAGTCTGTTGGTAAATAGTCTGTTGGATAAATAGTCTGTTGGATAAATAGTCTGTTGGATAAATAGTGTTGGGTAAATAGTGTTGGATAAATAGTGTTGGTAAATAGTCTGTTGGATAAATAGTGTTGGGTAAAATTGTATTATGTTGGGTAAATAGTCTGTTGGTTAAACGCTGTCTGTTGGGTAAATTAGTCTGTTGGATAAATAGTCTGTTGGATAAATAGTTGGGGTAAATAGTCTGTTGGATAAAATTGTGTTGATATATAGTCCTGTTGATGTAATAGTCTGATTAGGATAAATTGTGTGGATAATAGTCTGTTGGTTAAATAGTGTTGGGTTAATTGTCTGTTGGTCAAATAGTTGTTGGATATATAGTGTTTGGGATAAATAGTTGTTGGATTAAGAGTTGTTGCGATAATAGTCTGTTGGATTAATAGTGTTGGGTAAATAGTATGTTGGATTAATTGTTGTTGGATAAATAGTATGTTGGATAAATAGTGTTGGATAAATTAGTATGTTGGGTAAATAGTTATGTTGGATAAATAGTCTGTTGGATAAATAGTCTGTTGGTTAAATAGTTGTTGGATAAATAGTATGTGGGGATAATTATCTGTTGGATAAATAGTCTGATAGGATAAATTGTGTTGGGTAAATAGTCTGTGGGTATAATGGGTCTGTTGGTAAATGTTTGTTGGATAAATAGTGTTGTATAAATAGTCTGTTGGGTACATTAGTCTGTTGTGGTTAAATTGTGTTGGATAATTGTCTGTTGGGTAAATAGTATGTGGGTAAATAGTGTTGGATAAATAGTCTGTTTGATAAATAGTGTTGGATAACTGGTGTTGGTAAATAGGCTGTTGGGTAAATTTGTCTGTTGGATAAATAGTCTGTTTTGGGTATTACATAGTGTTGGGTAAAATAGTCTGGTGGATAAATAGTCTGTTGGAAAATAGTTGTTGGGTAAATAGTCTGTTGGGTAAATAGTGTTGGATAAATGTATGTTGGATTATAGTGTTGGTTAAATAGTGTTGGGTAAATAGTCTGGTTGGGTAAATAGTCTGTTGGGTAAATAGTCTGTTGGATAAATAGTCTGTTGGTTATATAGTCTGTTGGTAAATAGTCTGTTGGATATATAGTCTGTTGGTTTAATAGTCTGTTGGTTAATAGTGTGGCATAAATAGTCTGTTGGTTAAAATAGTCTGTTGGGTAACATAGTCTGTTGGATAAATTGTGTCCGTTGGATATATTAGTCTGTTGGGTAAATAGTGTTGATTAAATAGTCTGTTGGATAAATAGTATGTTGGATAATTAGTCTGGTTGGATAAAGAGTGGGTAAATAGTCTGTTGGATAATTGTGTTGGGTAAAATAGTGTTGGGTAAATAGTGTGGATAATAGTCTGTTGGATAATAGTCATGCTGGCATAAATTGTCCATGTTGGGTAAAATAGTCTGTTGGGATAAAATAGCTCTGGTGATTAATAGTCTGTTGGATAAATTGTGTTGGATAATTAGTCTGTTGGATAAAATGTGGTTCGGTTAATAGTGTTGGATAATAGTCTGTTGGATAAAATAGTCTGTTGGATAAATTAGGTATGGTGGATAAATAGTGTTGGGTAAAATAGTTGTGGGATAAATAGTGTTGGATAAATAAGTCTGTTGGATAAATTGTGGTTGGGTAATTTGTGTTGGGTAAATAGTGTTGGATAAATAGTCTGCTGGATAAATAGGATGTTGGATAAATAGTCTGTTGGGTAAAATAGTCTGTTGGATAATTAGTCTGTTGGATAACAGTAGTCGTTGGATAAATAGTGTTTGATGAATAGTCTGTTGGATAAATAGTGTTGGATAAATAGTGTTGGATAATTGTCTGTTGGATAAATTTGTTCTGTTGGGATAAATAGTATGTTGGATAATTAGTGTTGGGTATAATGTCTGTTTGGTAAGATAGTGTTGGATAAATAGTGTTGGATAAATAGTGTTGGCATAATTAGTATTGTTATGGATAAAACTAGTGTTGGATTAATTAGTGTTGGGTATAATTGTCATGTTGGATAAATAGTGTTGGGTAATTAGTATGGTCTTTTTTTCTTTTGGATAAATAGTGTTGGGTATATAGGACTGTTGGATAAATAGTCTGTTGGGTATATTAGTGTTGGATAAATTGTTGTTGGGGTATATAGTCTGTTGGATAAATTGTCTGTTGGGAAAATAGTGATTGGATAAATTAGTGTTGGATAATAGTCTGTTGGTTAAATAGTCGGTGGTTAAATAGTCTGTTGGGTAAATAGTCTGTTGGTAAATAGTATGTTGGATAATTAGTCTGTTCGGTTAATTGTCTGTTGATATATGTCTGTTGGATAAATAGTGTTGGGTAAATAGTCGTTGGAGCTTCTAGTCTGGTTGGATAAATAGTCTGTTGGATATTTAGTGTTGGATAATTAGTCTGTTGGGTAAATAGTATGTTGGAATAAAATAGTGTTGGATAATTAGTGTTGGGTATACTAGTATGTTGGATAAATATTCGTGTTGGTATATAGTCTTGGATAAAATGTGTTGGATAAATTGTGTTGGATATATAGTCGGTTGGATAAATTGGGTTGGGTAAATAGTCTGTTGGTTAATTAGTCTGTTGGATATTTGTGTTGTGGATAAATAGTGTTGGGTTATAGTGCTGTTGGCATATAGTACTTTGGATTAATTGTATGGTTGGATCTAATAGTTATCGTTGGGATTAAAGTGTTGGGCGCGAAATAGTCTGTTGGTGTAATAGTCGGTGGTGTATATAGTATGTGTTGGGTAAAATAGTCTGTTGGTTAATTTCTGTTGGATACAATAGTCTGTTGGGTAATAGTCTGTTGGATAAATAGTCTGTTGGATATAATAGTCGGTTGGAGTAATAGTGTTGGGTATTTAGTGTTAGGATTATTTAGGTCATGTTGGAGAAATTAGTCTGTTGGTATATAGTTGTTGGATAAATAGGGGCTGTGGGTAAAATAGTGTTGGGTAAATAGTTGTTGGGTAAATAGTCCTGTTGGAATAAATAGGTCTCGTTGGATATAATAGGTCTGTTGGATAAATAGTCTGTTGGGTAAATAGTCGTTGGATAAATAGTGGTTGGATAAATAGTCTGTTGGATAAATAGCTCATGTTGGATAAATTGTCGTGTTGGTAATATTAGTGTTGTGGTAAATAGTCTTGGATAAATTAGTCTGTTGGGTAATAGTCTGTTGGATAAATTAGTGGTGGTAAATAGTGTTGGTTAAATAGTGTTGGATAAATAGTCTGTTGGATACTACTATGTATGTTCGGATAATTGTCTGTTGGGTATATAGTCTGGTGGATAATAGTCTGTTGGATAAAAATAGTCTGTTGGATAAATAGTGTTGGATAAATTGTCTGTTGGATAATAGTGTTGGATAATTAGTGTTGGATATTAATAGGTCTGTTGGTTAATATTGTCTGTGGGTTAAATTGTATGTGGGATAAATAGTGGTTGGGTAAATAGTCTGTTGGGAAGTATATCGTGTTGATAAACCTTCGGGTAATTAGTCTGGTGGATAAATAGTGGCGGATAAAATTGGTCTGTTGGATAAATGGTTGGGTAAATAGTGTTGGGTATAATAGTCGTGGAAAATAGTTGTTGGACTAAATAGTCTTGTTCGGATAAATTGTATGTTGGTAAATAGTCTTTGGGGATAAATAGTCTGTTGGTTAAAAATAGCTCGTTGGATAAATAGTGTTGGATAACTAGTCTGTTGGATAAAATAGTGTTGGATAAATAGTGTGGATAAATAGGTCTGTTGGATAAATAGTCTGTTGGATAAAATAGTGTTGGGTAAATGTCTGTTGGATAAAATAGTTGTTGGATAAATAGTGTTGGTTAAATAGTGTGGATAAATAGTCTGTTGGATAAATAGTGTTGGATAAAATAGTGTTGGGTAAAATAGTCTGTTGGGTAAATGTGTTGGGTAAAAGTCTGTTGGATAAATAGTGTTGGGTAATAGTCTGTTGGATATATAGTCTGTTGGGTATAATAGTGTTGGATAACTTAGCTGTTGGGTAAATTAGTCTTCTTCCTCTTATTGGATAAATAGTTCTGGTGGGTAAATTGTGTTGGATTAATTAGTGTTGGGATAAATTGTATGTTGGATAAAATAGTCTGATGGGTAAATAGTCTGTTGGGTAAATAGTCTGTTGGTAAATAGGTCTGTTGGATGAAGATCTGTAGGTAAATTGTCTGTTGGAAAATAGTATTGTTGGATTAAATAGTGTTGGGTAAATAGTCTGTTGGATAAAATAGTCTGTTGGATAAATAGTATTGTGGACGTGAAATAGTGTTCGGATAATGAGTCTGTTGGGTAAATAGTCTGTTGGATAAATAGGGTTGGGATAAATAGTGTTGGGTAAATAGTCTGTTGGTAAATAGTGTTGATTAATTGGTCTTGGATAAATAGTGTTGGTTAAAACCTTGTGATGATGGACTAAATAGTCTGTTGGATAATAGTGTTGGGTAAATAGTATGTTGGATAAATATCTGTTGGTAAATAGTGTTGGATAAATAGTGTTGGGTAATTAGTACTGTTGGATAACTTAGTCTGATGGATAAATAGTCTGTTGATAAATAGTCTTGTTGTTAAATTAGTGTTGCGGTAAATAGTCTGTTGGATAAATAGTATGTTGGGTAATTAGTCTGTTGGGTAAATAGTCTGTTGGTATATGTCTGTTGGCTAAATAGTATGTGGGTAATTAGTCTGTTCGGATATATAGTTGTTGGATACAATAGACTGTTGGATAAATAGTGTTGGGTTAAATAGTGTTGGATAAATTTAGTCTGTTGGATAAATAGGTCTGTTGGATTTTTTGTGTTGGATGTAAATAGTATGTTGGGTTAAATATGTGTGGTGGTAATTGTCTGTTGGGTAAATAGTCTGTTGGATAAATAGTCTGTTGGATAAATAGTATGTTGGATAAATAGTCTGTGGATAAATAGTCTGTTGGGTAATTAGTCTGTTGGATAAATAGTGTTGGATAATATAGTCTGTTGGATAAAATAGTCTGTTGGATAAATAGTCTGGTTTGGTAATAGTGTTGGGTTTATCTAGTCTGTTGGATAAATTAGTCTGTTGGGTAAATAGGCTGGTGGTTAAATGTCTGTTGGTAAAAATGTATGTCGGATATATTAGTCTGTTGGTAAATAGTATGTTGGTTTAATAGTCTGTTGGATAAATTACGTCTGTTGGATAAATAGTGTTGGGGTAAAATAGTGTTGGATAAAATAGTGTTGGTAAATGTTGTTGGATAAATAGTGCTTGGTTGTAAATAGTCTGTTGGGTAAATAGTCTGATTGGATAACACGAGTCTGAGCGAGGTGTAAAATAGTTCGTTGGATAAATAGTTGTTGGATTAAATAGTGTTGAGTGTAAGTGTTTTGTACAATAGTCGTTGCCTTTTGGATATATAGGTTGGTTAAATAGTCTGTGGTGATAAATAGTTGTTGGATAATAGTGTTGGATAAATAGTCTGTTGGAATATAATAGTGTTGGGTAAATAGATGTTGGTAAATAGTCTGCCCCTTTCTTGGATAATTAGTGTTGGATAATTAGCTGTTGGATAAATAGTCTGTTGGATAAATAGTGTTGGGGAAATTGTTGTTAGATATTAGTGTTGGGTAATTGTACTGTTGGATAAATAGTCTGTTGGATAAATAGTTTTGGGTAAATAGTGTTGGTGGTAAAATAGTTGTTGGATAATATTGTTGGATAAATTGTCTATTGGTAAATAGTCTGTTGGTTAATAGTGTTGGGAAATAGTCTGTTGGATAATAGTGTTGGATAAATATGCTGTTGGATAAATAGTCGGTTGGATAAATAGTGTTGAGTAAATAGTGTTGGATAAATAGTTTGTTGGATATATAGTCTGGTTGGGTAAATAGTCTGTTGGGTAAATTGTAATGTGGCAATAAAATTGTCTGTTGGTTAAATAAGTCTGTTGGATAAATAGTGTTGGGTAAATTGTCTGGTTGGAAAATAGTCTGTTGGGTAATAGTGTTGGGTAAAAAGTGTTGGGTAAATAGGTTGTTGGATAAAAGTCTGTTGGAGTAAATAGTCTGTTGGATAAATAGTGTTGGAGTAATTGTGTGGGTAAAATAGGTCTGTTGGATAAATATCTGTTGGATAAATAGTGTTGGGTAAATAGTGTTGGGTAAATAGGTCGGTTGGATATTAGTTCTGTTGGATAAATAGTGTTGGTACAATAGTGTTCGGTAAAATCGTGTTGGGGTAATTAGTCTGTTGATAAATAGGTCTGTTGGATAAATAGTCTGTTGGAATAAATAGTTGTTGGGTAAAATAGTGTTGGGTAAATAGTCTGATTGGATAAAATAGTTGTTGGATAAAAGTCTGTTGGATAAATAGTGTCTGTTGCGATAAATTGTCTGTTGGATAATAGTCTGTTGGATAAATAGTCTGTTGGATAAATAGTCTGTTGGATAAATAGTCTGTTGGATAAAATAGTGTTGGGTAAATTGTCTGTTGGGTTAAATACGTCTGTTTGGATAAATAGTGTGGATAAATAGGTCTGTTGGGTAAATAGTCTGTTGGATATACTAGTCTGTTGGAGACATAGTCTGTTGGATAAATAGTCTGTAGGTATAAATAGTGTTGTAAAATTGTGTTGGGTATAAGTCTGTTGGATAAATAGTATGTTGGATAATATAGTATGTTGGTAAATTGTGTTGGGTAAATAGTGTTGGGTAAATAGTGGTTCGGTAATTGTATGTTGGATAAATAGTTCTTTTGGATAAAATTGTGTGGGGGTAAATAGTTGTTCGGTAATATAGTGTAGGGTAAATTGATCTGTTGGATAAATAGTCTGTTGGATAGAATAGTCTGTGGGATTAAAATAGTCTGTTGGGAATAAAATGTGTTGAAATAGTCTGTTGGATAAATAGTGTTGGGTAAATAGTGTTGGGTAAAATAGTCTGTTGGATATATAGTTCTGTTCGGATAAATTGTATGTGGTATATATGTCTCTGTTGGATAATTAGTTGTTGGATAAATAGGTTGGATCAATAGTGTTGGGTAAATTGTCTGTTGGGTAATTAGTCTGTGGATATATATAGTGTTGGATAAATAGTCTGTTCGGGTAAATAGTTCTGTTGGATAAATAGTCTGTATGGATAAATAGTGTGGAATAATAGTCTTTGGATTAAATAGTCATGTTGGATTAAATAGTCTGTTGGATAAATAGTGTTGGGTAATAAGTCTGTTGGTAAATAGTCTGTTGGATAAATGTCTGTTGGATAAATAGTCTGTGGATAAATAGTGTTGGCGTACAATAGTGTTGGGTAATTAGTTCTGTTGGGTAAATAGGTCTGTTGGATGATAGTGTTGGTTAACAATTGTCTGTGGGTATATAGTAATGTTGGATAAATAGTCTGTTGGGTTTTAGGTCTGTTGGATAATTTAGTATGTTGGATAAATAGTGTGGGGTATATAGGTCTGTTGGGTAATTAGTGTGGGTAATTAGTCTGTTGGATTAATAGCTGTTTGGATAAATAGGTTGGATAAATTAGTGTGGTTGGTTAATTGTATGTTGGTTAAATTGTGTTGGTTAATTAGTGTTGGATAAATGTATGTTGGTAAATAGTGTTGGGTAAAATAGTCTGTTGGTAAAATGGAGTTGGGTAAATAGTCTGTGGTAAATAGTGTTGGATAAATAGGTTCTGTGGTTAAATAGTGTTGGATATAAATAGTCTGTTGGTAAATAGTGTTGGGTAAATAGTATGTTGGATATAATAGTGTTGGATATAAGTGTTGGGTAATAGTTGTTGGGTAAAGAGTGTTGGGTAATTTGTCTGTTGGATAAATAGTGTTGGGTAAATAGTCTGTTGGATAAATAGTTTGGGTAAATAGTCTGTTGGATAAATAGTCTGTTGGATTCATAGTGTTTGGTTAATAGTCTGTCTGGATAACATAGTGTTGGGTAAATAATCTGTTGGGTAAATCGTGGTTGCGTATATAGTCTGTTGGCTAAATAGTGTTGGAGAAATAGTCTGTTGGTTAAATAGTGTTGGGTAAATAGTCTGTTGGTAACTAGTCTGTTGGATAATATGTGTTAGTGGTAAATAGTCTGTTGGATAAAATTAGTCTGTTGGATAAATAGTGTTGGGTAAATAGTGTTGGGTAAATAGTGTTGGGTAATAGTGTTGGTAAATTGTCTGTTGGGTAAATTGACTGTTGGATAAATAGTGTTGGATAAATGTGTTGGATATACAGTCTGTAGGATAAATTGTTGTTGGATAAAATAGGCTGTTGGATAATTAGGTCTGTTGGATTATAACTTGCCTGTTGGATAATAGTGTTGGATAAATAGTATGTTGGATAAATAGTATGTTGGATAAATAGTCTGTTGAGATAAATAGTGTTGGGTAAAATTGTCTGTTGGGTAAATGTTGTTGGATAATTGTCTGTTGGATATTATAGTTTGTTGGATAAATTTAGTGTGGATAAATAGTCTGTTGATAATTAGTGGTGGGTAAATAGTCTGTGGATTAAAACAAAAAATTTTTAAGTTTTTCCTGTTGGATATATCCAAATGATGTTGGGTAATTACTCAATGGTGGTAAAATAGTGTTGGATATTAAATTTGTTGTTGCGTAATTAAATAGTCTCCGTTCGTTAATAGTAGTTGAGAGTAAATAGATGTGGATAAATGTATGTTGGATAAATAGTGTTTGGATAAAATAGTATGTTGGATAATAGTCAGTTGGATATTTCGGTCTGTTGGATAAATAGTGTTGGGTAAATAGTATGCTTGGATAAATACGTGTTGATAAATAGTGTTGGGTAAATAGTCTGTTGGGTAAATAGTCTGTTGGATAATTAGTCTGTTGGATAAATAGTCTCGTTCGGTAATGTCTGTGGGATAAATAGTATGTTGGATAAATTAGTCTGTTGGATAAATAGTATCGTTGGATAAATAGTGTTGGGTAAATAGTCCTGTTGGATAATAGTCTGTTGGATAAATTTGTTGGAATAAATAGTCTGTTGGATAAATTAGGTCTGTTGGGTTATAGTCTAGTTGGGTAAAGAGTGTTGGGTAAATAGTCTGTTGGGTAAATGTGTTGGATAAATAGTCTGTTGGATAAATAGTGTTGGGTATATAGTCTGGTGGTAAATAGTGTTGGATATAAAATAGTGTTTGGGTAAATAGTCTGTTGGATAAATAGTCTGTTGGATAATTAGTCTGTTGGAAAAATAGTCTGTTGGATAAATAGTCGTTGGATAAATTGTCTGTTGGATAAAATAAGTCTGTTGGAATAAATAGTCTGTTGGATAAATAGGTTGGTTTAAATAGTTGTTTGATAAATTGTGTTGGATAAATAGTGTTGGACTAAATAGTTGTTGGTAAAATAGTTGTTGGATTGAATAGTGTTGGTAAATAGTCTGTTGGATAAATAGTGTTGGGTATATAGTGTTGGATAAATAGTGTTGGATAAATAGTCTCGTTGGATAAATAGTCTGTTGGATAAATAGTGTTGGATATATAGTGTTGGATAAATAGTTTTGTAAATATTGTTGGGTAAAACAGTGTTGGTAATAGGGTCTGTTGCGGATAAAATAGTGTTGGATAAATAGTGTTGGGATAAAATAGTCTGTTGGATAAATAGTGTTGGGTAAATAGTGTTGGGTAGAATAGTGTTGGGTAAATAGTGTTGGATAAAATAGTCTGTTGGGTCAAATGTCTGTTGGATAAATAGTCTGTTGGATAAATTGGTCTGTTGGGTAAATAGATCTGTTGGATAAATATCTGTTGGATAAATAGTTGTTGGTATATAGTGTTGGGTAAATAGTCTGTTTGATAAATAGTCTGTTGGGTAATAGTCTGTTGGATAAATAGTTCTGTTGGGTAAATAGTCTGTTGGATAATCGTCTTGGTAAAAATAGTCTGTTGGGTAAATGTGTAGGTTGGTATAAATAGTCTGTGGGGTAAATAGTCTGTTGGATATAATAGTGTTGGATAAATAGTTGTTGGGGTAATTAGTCTGTTGTAAATAGTGTTGGATAAATAGGTTGTTGGTAAATAGTCGGTTCGATAACATAGTATGTTGTGTAAATAAGTCTGTGGATAAAATTAGTGGTTGGGTAATCAGTCTTGTTGGGTAAATGTCTGGTTGGATAAAATAGTGTTGGGTTAAATAGTGTTGATAAATAGTGTTGTGGTAAATTGTCTGTGGATTAATAGACTGTTGGATAAATAGTCTGTTGGTAATAGTATGTTGGATAAATAGTCTGTTGGATAAATAGTCTGTGGGTAAATAGTCTGTCTGGATAAATAAGTCTGTTGGAATAAATAGTCTGTTGGGATAAATAGTGTTGGGTAAATAGTCTGTTGGGTAAATGTCCTGGTTGGATAATAGTGTTGGGATAAATAGTGTTGAGTAATAGTCTGTTGGATAAATGGTTGGGTAATTAGTGTTGGGTAACTTGTCGGTTGGCTAAATAGTCTGTTGGATAAATAGTCTGTTGGATAAAATAGTCGTTTCTTTTTTGGTAAATAGTCTGGTGGATATATAGTGTTGGATAAATAGTGTTGGATAAATAGTGTATGGGTAAATAGGGTTGGAGTAAATGTCTGTTGGATAAATAGTCTGTTGGATAAATAGTCTGTGGTAATAGTTCCGTTGGGTAAAATAGGTTGGGTAAATAGTCTGTGGATAATAGTCTGTTTGGATAAATAGTCTGTTGGATAAATAGTCTGTTGGATAAATAAGTGTTTTTGGTTAATAGTCTGTTGGATAAATAGTCTGTTGGTAAATAGTCTCGTTGGATAAATAGTGTTGGGCTATACGTCTGTTGGGTACATGTCTGTTTGATACAAATAGTCTGTTGGATAAATAGTGTTGGGTAAAATAGTCTGTTGGATAAAATACGTGTTGGATAAAATAGTGTTGGATAAATAGTCTGTTGGTAAATAGTTGTTGGGTAATAGTGATGGGTAATAGTCTGTTGGATAAATAGTCTGTTGATAAATGTCTGTTGGATAATAGTCTGTTGGTCTAAAATAGAGTTGGGTAAATAGTGTTGGGGTAAATAGTCATGTTGGCGGGTAAATAGTGTTGGGTAATAGTCTGTTGGGGTAAAAATAGTGTTGGGTAAAGAGTCTGTTTGGATAAATAGTCTGTGGATAAATAGTCTGTTGGATAAATAGTCTGTTTGGATAAATAGTGTTGGGTAAATAGTCTGTTGGATAATAGTGTTGGTAAATGTCTGTTGGGTAAACATTCGGTCTGTATGATATATAGTCTGTTTGGATAAAATGTCTGTTGGATCAAATAGTCTGTTGGATAAATAGTGTTGGATAAATAGTCTGGTGGATAAAAATAGTGTTGGATAAATAGTGTTGGTAAATAGTCTGTTGGATAAATAGTGGTTGGGGTAATAGTGTTGGGTAAAATAGTCTGTTGGTAAATAGTATGTTGGATATATAGTGTTGGGTAAATTAGTGTTGGGTAAATAGTCTGTTGGGTTAATAGTGTGGAATAAATTAGTCTGGTTTGTAAATAGTCTGTTGGATAAATAGTCTGTTGGATAATTGGTGTTGGGTAAATACGGCGTATGGTAAATAGTTGTTGGGGAATAGTGTTGGGTAAATAGTGTTTTGGATAATATGTTGGATAAATAGTGTTGGATAAATAGTCTGTTGGTAAAATGTCTGTTGTTTAAATAGTCTGTTGGATAAATTGTCTGTTGGATAATAGTATGTTGCGGTTAAAAAGTTGTTGGATAAATAGAGTTGGGTTAAATAGTGTTGGGTAAATTAGTGTTGGGTTAAATAGTGTTGGGTAAATAGTGTTGGAGATAATAGTGTTGGGTTAAATCTCTGTTGGGTAATAGTGTTGGGTAAAATAGTATGTTGGGTAAATAGTACTGTTGGATATATTAGTATGTTGGTTAATATAGTCTTTGGATATTATAGTGTTGGATAATAGGTTGCGGTAAATTTGTCTGTTGTATAAAATAGTCTGTTGGATAATTGTCTTGTTGTAAATTAGTTTTGGGTAAATTGTGTTGGGTAAATAGTCTGTTGGATAAATAGTCTGTTGGGATAAATAGTGTTGGATAAATAGTTGTTGGTAAATGTGTTGGTAAATAGTTGTTGGTATAAATAGTGTTGGGTAAATTTGTCTGTTGGATAAATTGTCTGTTTTGGATAAATAGTGTTGGGTAAATAGTCTGTTGGCGTAATAGTTGTTGGTAAATAGTTCTGTTGGATAAATTGTGTTGGGGATATAGTCTGTTGGATAAGAAAAAGTGTTGGATAAATAGTGTTGGATAAATAGTCTGTTGGATTAATTGTCTGTTGGTTAAATAGAGTTGGGTAAATAGTCTGTCTCGTAAATAGTCTGTTGGATATATATAGGTGTTGGGTAAATATCTGTTGGATAAATAGTTGTGGGATAATTGTATGTTTGATAAATAGTGTTGGGTAAATAGTGTTGGGTAATAGTGTTGGGTAAATATCTGTGGTAAATAGTGTGGATATTTAGTTGTTGGTTAATATCTGTTGGTAAATAATCTGTTTGGATAAACTTGTCTGTTGGTTAATTGTCTGTTGGATAACTTAGTCTGTTGGATAAAATAGTCTGTTGGATAAATAGTGTGGGTAAATAGTCTGTTGGGTAAATAGTGTTGGATAAAAAGTGTTGGGGTAATAGTCTTGATGGGTAAATAGTGTTGCCTAAATAGTGTTGGGTAATTAGTCTGTTGGATAAATAGTCTGTTGATAATAGTCTGTTGGTTAAATAGTGTTGGTATATAGTCTGTTGGGTAAATAGTCTGTTGCGGTAAATAGTCTGTTGGGTAATAATATGTTGGAATAAATAGTCTGTTGGATAAATAGTCTGTTGGTTAAAAGTGTTGGGATAAATAGTCTGTTGGGATAAATATGTCGGGTAAATAGTGTTGCGGTGCCAAATAGTTTGTTGGATAATTAGTCTGTTGGGTAAAATAGTCCTGTTGGGTAAATAGTCTGTTGGTAAATAGTCTGTTGGATAAATAGTCGTTGGCGGTAAATAGTGTTGGGTATAATAGTGTGTGGCATAAATAGTGTTGGATAATAGTCTGTTGGATAAATAGTCTGTTGGATAAATAGTGTTGGGTAAATAGTCTGTTGGGTAAAATAGTCTTATCTGTTGGATAAATAGTGTTTGGGTAAATAGTCGGTTGGATCAACTAGTGTTGGGTAAATAGTCTGTTGGGTAAATAGTCGTTCGGATAAAATAGCGTGATTGGGTAAAATGTCTACTGTTGGATAAAATTAGTGTTGGATAAATAGTCTGTTGGGATCAATAGTGTTGGGTAAATTGGTGTTGGGTAAAATAGTTCTGTTGGGTAAATAGTCTGTTGGATAAATAGTGTGTGGGTAATAAAGTCTTTTGTGATAATTAGTTGTTCGGATTACAATAGTCTGTTGGATAAATTGTGTTTGGGTAAATAGTGTTGGTAAAATAGTCTGTTGGATTAAATAGTCTGTTTGGGTAGAATAGGTTGTTGGGTAAATAGTGTTGGAAAAATAGTGTTGGTTTGTAAATAGTCGGTTGGATAAATAGTCTGCGGGCATTAACGCTCGTATGCGTGGATAGATGTGTTGGATAAAAATGTCTGTTGGATATTAGTATGTTGGATAAATAAGTCTGTAGGATAAATAGTGTTGGATAATAGTTGGTTGGATAAATAGTCTGGTTGGGTAATTGTCTGTTCTTGGGTAAATAGTCTGTTGGATAAATAGTCTGTTGGGTAAATAGTGTTGGGTAAATAGTGTTGGGTAAATAGTCTGTTGGGTAAATAGTCTGTTGGGTAAATAGTCTGTTGGATAAATAGTGTTGGATAAATAGTCTGTTGGATAAATAGTGTTGGATAAATAGTGTTGGATAAATAGTCTGTTGGATAAATAGTGTTGGATAAATAGTGTTGGGTAAATAGTCTGTTGGGTAAATAGTCTGTTGGGTAAATAGTCTGTTGGATAAATAGTGTTGGATAAATAGTGTTGGATAAATAGTGTTGGGTAAATAGTCTTTTGGGTAAATAGTCTGTTGGATAAATAGTGTTGGATAAATAGTGTTGGATAAATAGTCTGTTGGGTAAATAGTCTGTTGGGTAAATAGTGTTGGGTAAATAGTCTGTTGGATAAATAGTCTGTTGGGTAAATAGTCTGTTGGGTAAATAGTGTTGGATAAATAGTGTTGGGTAAATAGTGTTGGATAAATAGTCTGTTGGGTAAATAGTGTTGGGTAAATAGTCTGTTGGGTAAATAGTGTTGGGTAAATAGTGTTGGGTAAATAGTCTGTTGGATAAATAGTGTTGGGTAAATAGTCTGTTGGATAAATAGTGTTGGGTAAATAGTCTGTTGGTAAATAGTCTGTTGGATAAATAGTGTTGGATAAATAGTGTTGGATAAATAGTCTGTTGGTAAATAGTCTGTTGGATAAATAGTCTGTTGGATAAATAGTGTTGGGTAAATAGTCTGTTGGTAAATAGTGTTGGGTAAATAGTCTGTTGGATAAATAGTGTTGGGTAAATAGTCTGTTGGGTAAATAGTCTGTTGGATAAATAGTGTTGGGTAAATAGTCTGTTGGATAAATAGTCTGTTGGATAAATAGTGTTGGGTAAATAGTGTTGGGTAAATAGTGTTGGGTAAATAGTGTTGGGTAAATAGTCTGTTGGATAAATAGTCTGTTGGATAAATAGTCTGTTGGTAAATAGTCTGTTGGTAAATAGTCTGTTGGATAAATAGTGTTGGATAAATAGTCTGTTGGTAAATAGTCTGTTGGTAAATAGTTGTTCCTTTATCTTCTTAAACAAATGAGATTGTGATACTGATGATGACGACATTGATCATGATGATGATCATCATCATTGTGATGACGACGTCATCATTCATATCAAATCATCAAATAACTGCGTGTGCATGAATATGCCTCTGGGGAGAGAGGAGAGAGAGAGGAAGAGGAGAGAGAGAGAGAGAGAGAGAGAGAGAGAGAGAGAGGAGAGAGAGAGAGAGAGAGAGTGTGTATGTGTGTGTATGCATAGTTTCATATAAAGTACCAGGCAAAAGAATAAATGTGAGCTGTGATGGATGAGGGGGAAATAGTGTTAAAACGTTTTTAAAAAATCAAAATGTTTTTGTCATGTTTTTCTTTTTAATGTAAAGTTACTTGTGATATTTGTATTGATTGTGCTAATGATGTGTTTCATGAGATGTGTTTGAATTATTGTTGTGCTGCGGTTTTGCTTTGCTACTCTTAACCTTTACTGGTGGGTGCGTGCGCACGCGCATGCGTGTGTGTATGTGTGTGTGTGGATGTGTATGTGTGCGTGTGTGTGTGCATGTGTGCGTGTGTGGATGGGTGGGTGCGGGGTGTGTGTATGTGTGTGTGACGTAGATTGTTGTTGGCTTTTAAAATACTGTGTTATTTCTTAATCTATATTGTTTAATAATGCATGCTGTGTAGTAATAATTTTAAAATGCCAATCACAATTTCTCTAGTTGAGACATTAAAGTATTCTTGAGTCTTGAGTCTTGAGAGGTGGTATAATGGTGAAGGTGGTGGTGGTAGTATGGTAATAATAATGATGGTGATGACAACAGTAATAATGTCAAAGGCCATGACCACGACAAAACCATAACAACAAAACAGCAAAAGAAAAGCAAACAAAGCATGATGATACACACCTGCTCATGATGCGTTTGATAACGTTCGGAGCAGTCGACATGGAGGAAGCACGTCACAAGGTCAAGGTCACTGCTGCATTACCGTTGTGTTTAAGCACCAAAGTTAACCCCCGCAATAACGCACGTATCTTTCAAAGGAATGTTTCTTGATACTGTGAGAATGTTCATCACACCAGGTCACAGGGTAACAATCCAATTTCTGAAGGGGGGAGAAACATGCAACCTTCCCCCAAAAACCCAAATATCAAAAGAATTTTCTGACATCTAGTGTTCCGATGACTGACGACTGGGAAAACAGGATTTGGAAGAGGGCTTGAGGCCGGCTGTAAGCAGAGCAGAGTAGAGCTGGCGAAGGAGGGAACTAGACAAGAATGACTCACTGCCTTTCCAATCAGGGGTCGAAGGGTTGATTCTCAGGCCTGCAGGTTCAGAGTTGGCCAAAAATGTATTCTGGCATTTCAAAAACCGTTCTCAACCTTATGTAACAGCCATGCCTGCTGCATATTTCATGATGAGAAGTTATGGCTGCTGTTGTTGCTGTTGTAGTTGCTATTGTAGTTGCTGTTGTAGTTGCTGTTGCTGAAGCAATGAATAAGACGTTTGCCTGTTCTGACACACACATGACTATGCCATTGCTACTGATGGCATTGTTTATTATGAGGTTTATGGTAGATTCTCAACATCTCGTAGCTATTGCTGCCTTTGTCACCTCCGCTCTCACTGCTGCTTTGGGTAATGGTGACGATTGTGATAGTTCTGTTAGCCCTGTGGTCCTTGTTCTGAAGAAAGAAAGGGTGAAGACAAATCATAGTACATGTTGCTGCTGCTGTTACAGCTGGTGTTGCTGTTGTTGTTGCTGCTGATGCCGCTACTGCTGCTATTGTTGTCACTCTCCTTGATACTACAGCATGAGTTTTTACCAGAACTGAAGTTGCTGCTTTCTGCATAGATTTGACAGAGAATCCGTGCCCACTACAGCAAGTCCTGGCCTTTGTCTCTGACCTGATCCCCACTGTTCATCCTGTCAGCATCTGTAACAAACACGGCTTTGTTCTAGTAGTAGTAACAGCAGGAGTGGCAGTAGTAGTAGTAGTAGTAGTAGTAGTAGTAGTAGTAGAGGAGGAGGAGGAGGAGGAGGAGGAGCAGCAGCAGCAGGAGGAGCAGCAGCAGCAGCAGTAGTAGTAGTAGTAGGAGGAGCAGCAGCAGTATATAAAAGCGCAGTATTTAAGGTTGGCAGAGTGTATAACTAACTGTTCAGTGTCCTGCAGCATGCATTATTAGCTACATCAGTTACTGCCAGATGACTACACCAGGCCCCATCAGAAAGAAAGAATAAAATGGCGCTGTATGTGAAACTGGTGCACATTATTTTGTTTGTCAGTGACTTCCTAGAGCTATTTCCAAACTATGCTGGATGTTTCACCTTTACTCTAAAGTTGATTTCCTTTTTTTGGAGTTAAACAAATCCTCGTGTATTACAGCAACAGGCACGCTTTCTATCAACACGCTCAAGAAAATCTGAGCTGCAAAACTAAGTAATACACAGCTTTTAGACAGTGAAAATCTGAGTGTAAGCACGCCTGCAAGAAGAAAAAGTAAAAGAACACCCCACCCCCCTCCAACAGCCTAACTACCTACCTACCTACCTACCTAAGTAACGCCTAAATCAATGAGACAATCGAGCCGAGGCAACCCATCCCCATGAAGTAAACAGCGATTGTTCATGTTCAGCACAGCCGCAGTGTTTGCCTCAAAGGGACACTGTTTCACAAGTGATGAAGGTCTGGACACCAGCACCATTATTTCACAGCGGCCCTAACAAACCGTCAACACCGGCGGCATGGGGTGGGGAAAACGAGCAAAAAACGCTCCCTTCATCTACAGAAAGCGAAGCCGTCAATAGGCTAGGTCAACGGGTGGCGCCACGCAGCGGCGCTACACGGCTGACGATTTGCTCTTCAATTTACAGGGCTTTTGATCTGTCTGTGCTGGCAGTGAAACGAATCGAAGCTTCCTCCTCCCCATCCCCTCCTATCTCTCCTCTGCGAGTATGTTACTGCTTTGCTAGCGAGAGGACTGGAAACAAGTTAACGCTGAGTGATTTGCAATGGGGTTTTCCTTTCCTTTCACAAATAGATAGATGGATAGATGGAGAGAGAGAGAGAGAAGAGAGAGAGAGAGAGAGAGAGAGAGAGATGAGAGAGAGAGAGAGAGGAGAGGGATGGATAGACAGACAGACAGACAGAGATAGACACAGACAGACAGTTAGAAACAAAGTGAGATAATGAATCTCAAACATGATGGATAAAACATGTTATAATCTGAAGAAGTATACTTGGTAACTTCACAGAATTCTTAAGACACTCCTCAATCATTTTCCAATCAATACAATCTTTAAACTTCGACAGGCATCAAGCTTACACGCACAATGGCGAGGAAAAAGTAGACATGTTAGGAAATGTTGCGTTCATCCTAGAGAAGAAGAACTTTTTAATGCCCCAGGTCTGGAGTTGTGTGCGTGATTTCTTACACAGAGAGTGGATGGATCTCTCTCTCTCTCTCTCTCTCTCTCTCTCTCTCTCTCTCCACAGCGGACTAGCTGTGTGCAGGACCAGCCAGTGCAGTGACAGCCATGTGATAATATAGATCTACACACACACAGCTGGTCCGACGAAAGCAGTTTCTTCCCTGGCAGTGACCTTGCTGTTCTGTTGACTGAAGGTGTAGCCTGCCAAACAGCTGTGTGAAGACTAACTCGTATTCCATCGTCGTCGGCAACCTGAATCGTCTCTGCAACTGCAGTTTAAAAGTCGCTCTTAGGCCTTCCATTATTTCCGATGAGCGCTTGTTCAGGGTAAACAGGCCTCCACAGCATCAGAGAATGGACATGGAGGTAGTCTTATTTGCGCAGTCCTCTTCATCTGTCTGTACCCTACCCCCTCTGTGTGTGTATATATATATACTCGAGTCAGGTCAGGCCAAAGGCATGGTCCTTACTCAAATATTCCCCTAATGCTGCCTTCAAAGTTTTATCTTGTAGTGATTTTTTTTCCTCGAATCTAGGACCAAAATTAGTTTATGATCAGAATGAAGTTGTGATTGGTTACCTGCACTTGTTTTTCCTCACTCTTTTGTCTCAGTTATATATATATTTTATTTTATATATATTATATATATATATATATATATATATTTATTATATTATTATATATATTTATATATATGTATTACAGCAAAAGGCCGGTTTCCCTGATGTCTTCCTCAGTCCGCACTGGCTTTCTTCTTTCTGGAGTCCATCAGCTTCAAAGAATCATTTCTATGATGAATGACGTCGTTCCTTTATGTTTCATCATTGATTGTCTATCGCTATCATGGTGCATGATACTGCCGTAGGTTGAACAGTTGAACAAACAGTGTTGGGCGAAGGACATCACTGCACTGACTGCATGCACAACCGTGGGGTGGGCTATTTGCTGTTGGCTTGTTTCTTTGATCCCATGTTGTTGGACAACGCGTGTGAACTGGGACAACGGCAGTTGCACTACAGTGCCTGCCTCCATCAAACCGGCCTCTGAAGGTAAACACAGCACACACCATGCTGCGAGTAACGAGCTGTGTGCACTGGGTTTTGAACCAGAGTTCATTCAGGATGCGAGAATATTCATCATACAACGTCTTGGGATCATCATCATCATCATCATCATCATCATCATCATCATGTTGTATGGGATTTATTTAGCGCTGAATCTTGTGAAGTACACAAATAGAAGCACTTGCATTCAAATCATCCACACGCATGCAACTGTCCACAAATATCAGGATAAACAAATATCAAATTTATACACACAACACGCTTAGGTGGGGTGGTGGAGGTGAAGGTAGCTATTGAAGAGTAGGAACAGATAACAGGGGAAGATCTCAAGTAGAAAAAAAGTGGGTTTTGAGGCTAGATTTGAAAGTTTCAAATGTAGGCTTTTGACGAAGTGGGAGAGGGAGGTCGTTCCATGTGGACGGAGCAGAAAAAGAGAAAGAGCGACGGCCAACATGTTCGAAAGCACAACGTATTTGCAGCTGAACGAAGAGAATGGGACGGTGTGTACAGGTGAATACAGTTGCTGATATAAGAGGGAGAGATAGGGAAAAGGGGCATTCAAGCTCCTTTGCCGATAATTTTACCAAACCTCTGCAACTTTGAGCCGGCTGCGCCTCATCGACTCAAAACTTGCGGCGTTTTAGTTAAAACTAGGCAACAATCTTGAATGCCCCTTTTCCCTATCTCTCTACTAAAACTGAAAGTAATACTAATTTATTTTTGATGGGTAAAACTATAAAATTATGGGAATTTATGCTATACTGGTACACAGAAAAAAGAGTTGAAGAGGGAGAAAGAAATGGGGTAGGAGACACACACTTCGCCCGCTGCTTGAATGACACACAGCACGTCAATAGGCTTTGTCAACTGAATAACGGAGATTTCAATAGGTAGCGATAGGGTGTCTCCCGCCCCGGTAAGACATATCTAGACATGTTACTTACCTTTCCCCAATCACAAGACTAGATAGAATCAGCTGATTAGTAACAGTGACGACATTTCCGCTCAGAACTCTATGTTGTTAGCAACCGAGCCCTAGCTGTCTTGTCATTTCGCAGTGTGAAGTTGTGCAGTGAAGACGTGCGAGCTTTTCATTGTTCTAAAAATAGAAACGGTTACTCGTAACCGGTGGATCTGTCTGACTGCTCCATGACTTTGTATATAGTGTATATAACGTTTTTCACCTGCTTTCAATGCCTGCTTCGTCCCCTCGCTTCACTTCACCCTGTAAACAGCCTGCACTGTTAAAAAAAGCTATTGGGTTTTACTCTACACAATATTTAGTTGGCTGGTCTGTTTTGAGTATTAGTTTACTATGCTTTGAGCTTCTGAGTTTTAGTTTTATTCTTTCTCTTTCTTGTCCGTCTGTAATAACATCATTCTCCCGAAGGCAATTATTAAACCCATCTCTGTCTTTCATGTGAAAAATTACAACGACTTTGATTTGTTCACGGTAATCTTTTAATATGCTATTATATTTTTGTGTCAGCAACCAAACAGATATCTGTGCATGTCTCCCACTGAAAGCGAGCTTAGACAAACTATTCCTTTTCTTAACAATGTCACGCTCTGCTGAGCAGTCGTCTATTAAGAAAAGGGTCTGCCTATTTTCAGACAAGTTTGGGACAACCAACGCCAGAAGTACTAGACCATACTGACTATGATATGGACAACAAAGACAATCTGTATGCTGTAACCGACACAGGACAAAAGGTTTTATTAACAAAGAAAAATAATCCAAATCAGTTCCTAGCAAAGAATACACTTAGACAAAGACTAAGCATTGCACTACAGAGAAAACTAGGTATTAATGAAGCACTAGCTACTCCTAAACTACCAACACAAGCTGTTGCACAACTACAAAATGCTGAACAAAACCTACCAACAAATATTGAAAGTCTACCACTTGAAGACCTAGCACAGTCGGCAAACACAACAACTGAAACTATTCTAGAGTTGGAAACTAGCTTCACACAAGCAGACGAAGACACAGCACTGAAAACAATAAATGATCAACCCCTACCCATGCGAGAAATAATGGGGCTCAATCAAGCACTACAGAGTATTAGAGGTGAACTGATAAATAATTTAGCAAAGCTAGGTGATGTAGACTCACGCATAGAACTAGAAAAGAAAAGCTAGCAGAAGCAGATGATGCAAATCTTGACCAGGAAGTAAAAGAAAGAATCACACAGCGTCTAAAAAATCTGCAAGATGAACGCCAAGCAAGATTAGAGGTCTTAAACAATAACAGACAACAACTACAATCTCAGGTTAGCAGAATAAAAGAAACAATTCATCGAATTCTTTATGAAAACAGTACATTAGCGGAAAGAATCCGTACACTGTTTCGCGAGCAAGGCATAACACTTGTCAGTATAATTACAGCATTGGGTTTCGCTATTAGCACACTTGTGTATGCGCTGACAGGAAGCACACTTCCGCCACCACCCCACCACCTTCCGCCCCCACAGGCACAGCCTGGGTTAGGAAACAACTCGGTCACTTAGCTGAGCTATTAAAAAAATTAGCCTACAAAGTTGGCGATGCACTTCCTGGTATAATTGGTTCTGTTGTTAGCTGGCTATTATCAACAGCAGGAAAAGTTGTGGTTTTTATGGCAGATCATTTGTGGGCATTACTGGTTTTGTTGTTGGTTTTCTTCTTTCTAAAAAAAAGATAAGCAAGGCCGCTTAAAACAGTATACTCGTTAAAGCATTTATTTCGTCATAGTGCTGTCTCTTACAAGGGGAAAAAATTAATTTTTTTGTTTGCTGTGTGGAGGGGGTAGTAGTTCTTTCCCTTGTTTCTTGTGTCGGGCTTACTACTGATACTACTGATGCTGTATTGTTTACACTTTCATTTTTTCCAAGCAGCACATCATCTCCAGCAATAATAATATTGTTGTTGTAGTTTGTAATTGTTCCTATTTGTAACTGCATGTTGGAAGGCAGCATATATAAACCATGTCCTATAGCAAAGTCTACCTTAGACCGTGCATAGTAAAGAACATCTTGATAATGCTTGATGCTTGATGGTAGGTCAACAGCCGAGTTAATACTGTCTTCAAGATTTGCTAGAAACTGCTTCTGTGCATCAAACCCAGTGCCACCAATAATACTTGATCTTGTCTGTGCCTGTGCACCAAGCAAGCACCACCAAAAGGGTCCGAAACAGAGTCATTAATCCTCTCTAATCCTGTCTTGTTAACCCTTCACTCTTATCAAGAATAAAAGTCGTCCATGCATACATGTGCATTTGCTCTATTGAAACCAAGAACAACTCTTGCACCGCGTGAGAAAGATGTATTTGGGCGGCCACCAGTCATAGTTATACCTCCTGTGCACCCCCCACAAATACAGAGTCCCCATGCCATGATTTTTGTCCTGTGCTTGTCTGAATGCAGTCTTAGAATCAATATTAAACTCATTGCACAGCCTCTCATACACCTTCATGTTAATCCTACTATTAAAGGGATTGAAGTTACTATCTGTGGGCAGTGGGACCTGCAGTTCAGATAGCACACGCCTAAACTGATAGTACACATGAAACCTGTACACAGACTTTACTAACTGGTTTGGATGGTTCATGTGGTCAGCATATGACACCCACAGCCTGTAGTTCCCACAGTGGGATAGCAAAGTTTAAGGGGTTTTTGGGTAAAACTGTATAGGGATTAGAAAACCATGCTTTCGCAGTAGCATCATCCTTAATGGTTGGGTTTTAAGTATGATTTCAGTGGGGGGGAACTTTTACTTCGAAGATCAATGTCTTGACACAAGCAACATCTAGCTTATTAAAAACCATAGTCTTGGGTTATAGTGAGATCCACCTCGTATTTTGCATCTTTATTATATTTATACATTATTATTCTATAGTAGATAAAATGTTTATAACACTAACAAACATCCAATCAGGTGTACCTGTTAAACTAGCCATCCCTATTGACAACCGCTGTCAACATAAAACTGTTGCTTTGCATGAGGTCTTCTACAAAGTATCATGGACAAACATCGACAGCAGCAACAACTGGATTGAGATATACGATCCTAATACTAAAGAGTATATATCATTTACTGTGCAAGACGGTTATTATGATTTCTGCACACTGGAAAAGGAGCTCTTTCGTCCAGCTGGTATCACACTAAAACTCAACCAAGCTAGTTTAAGAGTAACTCTACAGACTTCTTCAATTATAAGGATGCCATTACGCCTTGTAGAAATGATTGGTTTCAGGTACCCAGGTTGGGAAGATGACTACGTAAAATTTTATGGTGGTGTTCCTGGTAATGAGGTATTAACCAAGGTCGGTGAAAGACCCATTGACTTGGCAGTAAACTCTTTGCTTTTTGTACCCCCTGTCTCAGTTAAAACACAACACAAAACCAAGTGGCGACCAAGGTTCTTCCTCATCAGTCCCTTCTGATCTACTGAGAATCCTTCCACCTAGCAGAGCAATGTACTGTGAAACGCAGCACAATAGCTTTACTACACTTCAATTCAAAGAGCTAGAAGAAGGCTTTCATGAAACACTCTGTATAACAATCAAAGACATACTACAAAAAACAGTTGACTGTAAAAATTTACATATTACATTAGAAATAAAATAATATAAATACTAATATACATACATAACCATGTCACGCGGTCCTGTAATAAGAGCACCTGAAACATGCCAAACTATTGAGCTTAAGATCTTGGTGATGTAAAAGAGTTTGAGAAGGATGGGGAGATTGGCGAAAGTTTACGCTTTTGAGTATACAACTGATGGATACTACAAGGCGTACAGCAATAGAAGAATCTAAGAAACCCCCTCGGTTTCCTAAACTTGAACAGTTGCGTAATGTTGAAGCTGAAGAAATTAGCAGTTTGATGATTTTATTTTACAAAGTAACATATAAAGCTAATAAATGGCACATCAAACCAAGCATCGACTGGCAGATCAAGTTTGAGTTTATTAGCCCTTACACTCTCTATGCGCCTGACAGAACTTTCCGTAAAGCCATAAATGCTGGACCAGTAAACATAGCACTAGCCTATCAATCAGCTAGTAGAAATGAAGTAGAGATAATAGCATTACCGAATAAGGCACGTTACTTGCTTCATAGAAAAGACTCAGTGACTAAACCATCAACCACATTGCTACGATTCCTTCCATACTTTCCTCTGGATGATCAGTACACATTGGTGTTTGTTCTGGTTGCAAGAGAAGAAAGAGTTCTTTCTTGTTCATGGATGGGATTACTATTAACGGGAAAGGGACCTCGACGTTGATGCCCTCACATTTGCTATTGCTATTCGGAACAGCGGCAGTGACAATGACATTAAAGGGAAAACATTTCCAGTAATAAAGTCAACTTGCCCCTAGACCCACCACAGCTAACACAATTAGCATCCCTCAATCCTACACCACATTGACCTCTTTGCAGTCTATTATACAGATGTTGTACTGCCCGCAATCAATTACAAGACTTTTTGAATGAATACCAATAAAAATTACACACACATTTTTTTAAACAGTATAAGAAGAAGAAGATGACGACCGCTAAATATCCTAAAGTTCCTAGTGCACCAGTCCTGAACATCTTAATGATAATGCAAATTCCCTTTCGTTTGACAAACAATTACACAGATGCAGCATGACATTGAGCAACAACTAGCAAAGTATACAAAATGCAGGCGTAGGTACAGATCAGCATTTACTGTGTTGAGCTCTATTACTACGGGTACAGCAACACTGTTACCAGCCGCAGCAGGAACAGGCATTGCTCTCTTGGCTACTGGAATTGCTGCTCCTGCATCTAAAGCATTGGGCTCTGTTTCAAAAACAGCAGGACCCTGTCATTTGTCACATCAGTCTTTTCGAAGAAGGTTGTGCGTAAACTAGAAAAACATGATGCTGTTGTTGCCTTGACATTAGCCAACTAAGCTCATTCAGGCTCATTATTAGCAAAGCTCTAACAGATTCCACAATATCAGAAGAGGAGTTCAAGCGTCTTCAGGATGACTACGATGACTACAAGCGTCAAAAGTTCGACCTCCAGAACAAACAACACAAAGCTATGCCTGTGGACATTGATGCAGTAAAAAAGGAATACATAAAAAAGGGGTATCTTCTAGGGTTAGACAATACTCAGCTAAGTACTCTGTTAAGGAGCTAAGAATTACCTGTGGTAGATTTACTGCTTCATACCGAAGCAAAAACAAAAAAACAAGAAGCAATTAATTAATTAATTTTTTTTTTCTTACTATATGAGTTAGAGATTTTAGTTGAGGCTCAGATGGACAAGTGTTTCAGACAAACTGAGCTAAATACACACAAAGCAAAACGTTGTGCAAAGTATCCAAAATGCAATCGCACAATTCCCAGACAAGATAACAATCGAACCACCAGTAAAGGTACAGTTGGTTGCTGAAATTCTATACAACACAGCAAACAAAGACGAACAATTAACTGTTCATGTGTCAACAACACAACAAGCACTGAACTCCTTTGAAGAGCTCAACACAGCATGGGCAGATGAGATGATGCGCAACTTCGAATATTCTGCAGAAACAGCAAGAATGAGGGGATCAGGATGGACAGTTGGTAAGGTTCTTCGCATAGAACTAAAGCAAACAAAGTTTCATCCCATTGTTGGAAGGAGCTACATTCCCCTACCAATAGAAATAGTAACAAAACGGGCTGTGCTAAACATACAGAACAAAGATGATAAGTGCTTTATGTGGTGTGTGCTAGCAAGGTTGTTCCATATAACAAAGAATGCAGAGAGAGTGGCAAACTATCATGAACATTGTAACAAGCTCGACTTCACTGGTATTACCTTCCCTGTTGAAGTGAAAAATATTGATGCCTTTGAGGAACTAAACCCCCCAATTAGTGTTAATGTGTACACTTGGGAAGATACAGAACCAAGGTTAAGACCGTTGAGGATATCAAGAAGGTCTCCTACAGTTGGTAGTCCTGATAAGAATCATGTAGACCTTTTGTTAATCAGCAATGACAATGGCTACCATTATACACTAATCAAACAATGAGTAGACTTATTGCCCAAAAAAACAAAAAAGCATCAAAAGAAAAAGAGTTCTGTAGACGATGCTTAGTTCGTTTCCATCACTACAAGCTGCTGACAAACACAGAAAACTTGTAAGAGTGAGGCTGAAGCAAATACAGTACTTGTCACACCAAGACCGGGAAGCAAGGTGTACTTTCAAGAATATAAAAAAGTTAAAAAAGAGCCCCTATGTAGTGTATGCTGACTTCGAGTCTATAGTAGTGCCATACCAAGGACCAGTAAAAAGAAGAAATACCTAAAACTCGCCTGTCTTAGTAATCATCAAGTCTGTTCCTTTGCTTATGTTGTTGTTAGATCAGATGGTGGACACTCAGAGCCAGTTTTGTATAGAGGTCCAGAACGCGGCTAAGCTTTTTCTTGAACACATGAAAGCGAATCATAACCACTACTCTAAACAGCTAAACCACAAGAGATATTATGACAGAAGAAGACCAGGAACAGTATGCCTCTGCCACACATTGCTGGATTTGTGGTAATACTCTTGCTGGTGAGCCCATAGTCAGAGATCATGACCACATCAGTGGTAAGTTTCGTGGAGCAGCACATAGTAAGTGTAATCTACAACTAAAAGTAGATCCCAAAACATGGAAGCTGCCAGTCTTCTTCCACAATCTAAGAGGTTACGACTCACACCTAATTATGCAGGCAGTAACTGATGAGTATAAGGCTTACTGCATTGCACAGTCATCAGAGAAGTACCTGACTTTTACACTAAATAGCCTGTCCTTCTTTGATTCTGCACAACATCTGATGGGATTCTCTAGAGTCCTTTGGTCTTAAATCACGATACTTGCTCAATTACAGAAAAATACTTCGACACAAAGCTCGTGTGAAAAGGAGTCTATCCTTATGAGTACCATGGACTCATGGGAAAAGCTTTGATAAAGAAGAGCTGCCCCCAAAAAAAGCATTCTTCAGCAGACTGACAGGCAAAGGAATCAGTGACGATGACTATCAGCATGCTCAGTGGGCATGGAAAAAGATGCAGTGTCGGACGATGGGCGATTACCATGATCAGTATCTACTTGCTGATGCATGTTTGCTTGCTGATGTATTCGAGAACTACAGAAAGACTGGCATGAAACATTATGGACTAGACCCATCACACTATATTACAGCACCGGGAATGTCTTGGGATGCTTTCTTGAAGTTTACTGGGGTGCAGATTGATTTGTTGTCTGTTTGCCCATGCTCCAAATGATTGAGGATGGTCTGCGTGGTGGCATCAGTATGGCATCGCACAATTACTGTAAGGCCAACAACAAATATTTAGAAGACTATGAGCCTTGCAAACCTATCAACTTACACATGTATTTGGACGCAAAAATCTGTATGGATGGGCAAAGTGTCAGTCACTACCACTAAGAACTTTCAGTTGTTTAAGGGTCCCTTTTGCGTTTGATGAGGTTCTAAAAGCGTTGTCACAAATGGTGCCTGATCAAGCACTAGGTTGGATTTAGAAGTAGATTTTAGTCTATCCCCTGAACTACATGATGCGCACAATGACTACCCAATGGCTGCGAAAGGCTCCAAAACATCTCCAAAGAACCCCCAAAAGCTTGTACCAAAACTTAAATGACAAGAGCAAGTATGTTTGTCACTACAGACTGCTACAGTTCTACCTAAAGGTATGGGGTTTAAATTTTTACTGCTGTTCATCGTATCATTGTGTTTGACCAAGAGCAATTCATGAAACCATACATCATGAAGAACACTGATCTGAGAACGAAGGCAACCCATGCATCAGAAAAGGATTACTTCAAGCTCATGAACAACAGCTGCTTTGGTAAAACAATGGAGAACCCACACAAAAGAAAAGATGTTAGATTAGTCACAAAAGAAAATGAAGCCATAAAGCTAACATCAAAGCCAAGCTATCAAGATTACAGGCAATTTCATGACAGTCTGTATGGCATCATGATGAAGAAGTTGCAGGTTAAACTAGACAAACCAGTATTCATTGGGTTTAGTGTGCTGGAGCTATCAAAGCTGTTGATGCTGGAGTTCTTTTATGATTACTTCAAGCCTAAACATCCTGCTGTAAGGGTCTGTACACAGACACAGACTCTTTCATCCTAGAAACCCACAGAAGATATATACAAAGACCCTTTTAGAGGAACGTGGCACTGGATCAGAGTCATGGTATGACAAACCCGTGATTATCCAAAAGACAGTCCCTTGCATTATCAGTAAACAAAAAAGTTATTGGTAAGATGAAGGATGAGATGAACGGCACTATTACAAAGAATATGTTGGGCTGAGGGCCAAGATGTATAGCGTTGCAAGCCAGAAGGTATAAAAAAGGCAAAAGGTGTTGGCAAACAGGTGGTCAAACTAGCATCAGTCATGATAACTACAAAGAGGCTCTCTTTGAAGGTAGAGTATTTCATCATGACAAACCCAAGCTTAGCTCAACCTTGCACAAATCAACACAAATGTGGTTAGAAAAAAGACACTGATAGCACAGGATACAAAACGAGTATATTCTTCACCAGGACATCTATTGCACCCTTGGACACTGGAGAAAAAAGTAATTATTAATAAATTTTTTAATCATTTATATAGAGGGTAAAAATTGGTGAAATCAAAGGATTGTTTATCTTTATCAAATACTATGGTGTGGGACAGGCCGTCTTGCTTTTACAGTGCTGAATTCTGAGAACGTTTGGGAGCAAGTAGAAATAACTTGATCAGGTCAAAGAGAGGTGCTAATAATTTCTAGGAGTTGTTAGTATGATGAGGAGTGTCCAACCCATCAGTATTTTCAAAAATGGTTCCCATAAATTGTAGTAACAAAAAAACAGTTTTGATGAGACCATACATTACTTACTTCTGTGAATTTGTAGCCTACCTTACTGAACGGGACGTATTAGGTGGCACTAGCTGCAGTTCCTCTTAAAAAAAGCCCGCTGTGGTCTGGTAATGACAAATAATAAATAGGAGGAAACAAACTCCACAACTTTTTTATTTCATAAGTGTCTATGCTCAGATGGATCTGTTGCCGTTGTGACGTTTGCTAGCTCGCTTCTCCGGGGCATACAGATATCTCAGTTCTTCCCAAAGGGTTTTTAGTGGCTGCTTAGAGGTGTTGTTTGATGTGCTGCTGTTTTTGTTTGCCTTTGATAGCGTCCAAGTTTTAACCTGTGCTTTATTATCTCAGAGTTCATTGCTCTCTCAAAATGCAGGCAGTCTCTTACCCACTCTGTATTTCGTGTTGCCTGGGGATCATGATTCTTGGTGGTATGATTGCAAAGAGTCTTTCTGCTAACAAATTTTTTAAAACTTTCACCAGTGCTTGGATTGTGGTTGCCTGGTAACCTCTTTTTTTGCTATCCCTGCTTAGTAACAACTGATAATGTCCTTTAAACTCTTTACCTTTATCGCACTGAATAAGTCTGGGTATTTTAGTGGGCCCCGCTATAAGTTTCTTGCAAAGCAACTTTCAGTTGCGTGGCACTCTTTTCAGTAAGGGGCTCTGCCCTTCTTTATACTAGAACTAGTCCATACAGTAAGAGCATACTTATACCTCTTTTCTGATTGTGTCATGGGGTAGTATAAAAGGTCTATTTGGTGAGTTCATTTGGCTTCAGTTGATGAAGGAGGTTTATTAAAGCGCCCTTGGTTTAAGGTAAATAGATCTGCCATATGTTTGTTTAGACAGCCACTTCTTGGCTACTTCGGAACTTCTCCTGCTGCAATGCTCAGTTTATTAATCTGATGTCCTTTCCAGTACCTTTTGTGTGTAGTTGACTTAGGGGAGTTTAGTATCAATTTTTCAATATATAAGTAAAAAAATTGCCTGTTGGTTAACCAAACCTTCTGTGCTAAGAAATAATACTATGTCATGCCCACCATTTTAAAAGCAATCCCCGCCTGTCTTCTGGGTTTCAGTGGGTTGATAATAATCACGAAGCTGTGGTTAGTAAATGGAGATATTGTTTGCCTGGCACAATGTAGACTCTTTTATTGCCCGTAACATCAGAAAGGTTTTTGCAGATTCCTTGTTCCGAATTTTTCATTTTAAAAAGTCTAACGAGCAATTCTTTGTTTCGTATTCTGCCTGTGCTTGTTTCAGTTGTTCTAATGCTTTATCTGTCTCTTCCTTTCTTCATCTGTATGAAGTTTTGAAAAAAGTTTGGTTGCTGCCTTGTAAAAGCAAGTGCGTTAACTACAGCACCACCAACCATCATCACTAAAGAAGCCATTTTCTATTTATGGACTAATATTTTCTGGAATGATTCCCTGCTTAACCAGGAAGTCTTTTGTAGCAATGGATGCTGTTACAACCACAACTAGCTTAGCGCTATCCTCAAAGTCTAGTTTTCCTAAATCAGCAGGCCTCATTTTTAGAAGACTCTTTCCTAACATAGTATAGCCGACACTAAGACTGCCAATAACGGCAGCGTGGTAGACCAGATTGACTGCAGTCTTTTGTGTCTCATATTTCTACTATAAGTATAAATTATTTATTTATATCTATTAATACATATTGAAAGGAAACGTTGTCAGGCTGTTTGCTTTGCAATGGTTGTGGCTGTTGTTGTGGGGTTTTGGCTTTTGTTCTTGCTGCGGTTCTTTTTCTTGCTGGTTGCTTGCTGCTCCATACTCTATAGGCTGTATAACAATTCCCATAGTGTTATTTCCCCTATATTAAGTAAGACTGAATGTTTGTTTTTGGTGGTGCTGTGTCTTTTTTCTGTGTTTCTTAAGGGATTTGTTTTTTCTAATGTTTCTCCAGATAAGATCTTTTGCTTTGCTTGGTTGCTAAGTTTTTTCTGTCGATTCCATTCTGCTAACCTCTTGCCAGCTTCAACTCTCCCAGGTTTCTTTGTTACAGATGTCACTTGTGAAAGGGAGGTTGCTCTTGGTTCTTGACATTCTCCTGTGTTTCCTGTTGGTTCGTGGCTGTGTTCTGTTCCTCCATCTTTTTCTATGTGGTTAAATTTTATATTTTTAAAGTTATCATACTAGCAGCTACTGGTGCTAACAGAGAGCCAAACGGTAATACATATCGCAGCCAAGTGGGCTCCAGCGTTCTAGACAAAATAGGATCTTGTGAGAGGTCATATTTCTAAGTCAGCTTCTGAGTCCCCATTAAAGACCCTACTTGTTGCTTTAGCATATAGACCAATAACAGTATGCCCTAGGCTTTTCACAATTTTTGCTCCAAGAAGAGATTCATACCTATTAAAAACTTAATAATGTTTGTGGTGATAACTGCTGCACCTGTTCTACTGTTAGTTGTGTTCCTAAGTATTGCTTTGTTTACCACAAGCAGCAAGAGGTACAACTTCTCCTTCTTTTCCAGTAGACTCTTCTCATCTGTTATTTCTTCTTGACTAGAACCAGTAGTGTCATCAAAAAAAAGTTCGTCGCAATTCATGTTGTCTTCTTTATCAATATTATTTGTGTAAAATAATTGTTGTTGTTTCTTGACAAGTTGTCGATAAGTTGTTGATAAGTTGTTGATGGGGACTTGTTTATTTCTTGACAAGTTCTTGTTTTAGTTCTTGATAAGTTCTTGATAAGTTCTTGGTAAGTTCTTGTATTAGTTGTTAATAAGTTCTTGGCAAGTTTTTTGCTAAGTTGTTGATAAGTTGTTAATAAGAATCTCTCTTCCCTGTTTTCTCTCGGCAGTATTGCTCCACTCCATTCAACTAGCAATGCAGCTTGAAACACAATCTTCTCAAGAGCCACAGCAGGGAACTGCCACGGTCTAGCTAGACCACGTGAAATGAATATTAAACAGGCACAGTCACAGCCTATAGCAGAAAGTCACGCTTCAACGGAGAGAGAGAGGAAAGACCGTGTTAGGTGAGCTTCAGTTTACCAGGTCGTCATGCTTGAGTGATTTTTTGTTGGGGCCTCGACAGGACCGTTTTCTAATTTTTAGAACCACATCATTTTCGTTAGTGGCACAGCACCTGAGCAGTTTATGCATAATCTTCATTGGAAGCTTTACAGATCCGTGTTTTAGGGAGGGGTGAGAGGTTGTTCTGAACCTAACAAACTAAGCAAGGTAAAAGGTAAGATAATTCAAACACTTTTTTTTTAAAGAAAAGCTCGCACGTCTTCACTGCACAACTTCACACTGCCCAAATGAAAAAGACAGCTAGGGCTCGGTTGCTAAAAACATAGAGTTTGAGCGGAAATGTCGTCATGTTACTAATCAGCGACTCTATCTAGTCTTGTGATTGGGGAAAGGTAAGTAACATGTCTAGATATGTCTTACCGGGGGCGGGAGGGCACCCTAGCGCTACCTATTGAAACTCCGTTTTTCAGTTGTCAAAGCCTATTGGCGTGCTGTGGGGCCATTCAAAAGCCCCGGCGAGGTGTGTGTCCCTAACCCCCATTTCTTTCTCCCTCTTTTAAAATCTTTTTTCTTGTACCAGTATAGCATAAATTCCCATAATTTTATAGTTTTACCCATCAAAAATAAATTAGTATTACTTTCAGTTTTAGTAGAGAGATAGGGGAAAAAGGGGGATTCAAGATTGTTGCCTAGTTTTAACTAAAACGCCGCAAGTTTTGAGTCGATGAGGCGCAGCCGAATCGGCTCAAAGTTGCAGAGGTTTGGTAAAATTATCGGCAAAGGAGCTTGAATGCCCCTTTTCCCTATCTCTGAGGGTACAGATTTGTGGAGACATTGGAAACAGAGGGTATTGATCTTATACTTTATTCTTTGTGAGACGGGTAGCCAGTGAAGAGATCGCAAAAGAGGAGTGATGTGTTAAGATTTGTTCTTTCTAAGGTCTAGTCGAGTCTCATTTGGGAAGAGGAGAACATGAAAACAACCAAAAAGACACCCCCCCCCCCCTCCCCATAGCAATATGATTTTCTGAACATCTCGCACTCAAATGAATGAAGATGAAAACCCCCCCCAAAAAAAAAAAAAAAAAAAAAGGGAAAAAAAAAGCAAAATTGAACGCTGACATGAGGAAGAGAGTAATAACTGACATGAGGAAGAGAGTAATAAGAACGGAGTAGCTGGAATGTGCGCTATTCAACCATGATCAGTCTTTATGAAAATACGATCGAAAACATGGACACCTTAATATAATCGGTGTGTGTGTGTGTGTGTGTGTGTGCGCGCGCGCGCGCACGTGTGTTTTATTCTTTTATTTTGCGGGTAATGGAATAAGCACTCAGTACTTTTTACATCCAGTCACCGTGTGCATGCGATGTTGTGCATTTTATCTTTTTGTTCTCACCGGCACAAAAGGCCTACTCTTTCGAAAGGCGGAACATATTTTAACGTCTGTGCAAAATGTTCTGCAAGTGTTCGCACACGGCACCTCACTTTATAGTCTCATCGGAAGGACTGCTGGGGAGAGTGGAGTCGGCACTGATGCCAGCTCCAGGGAAGATGTCCCCTTCAACCGACGTCTGGGTGGTGGCTGGAACCTGAGCTCAAAGCCGCCATCATAGCTCGAGGCCAAGGCACGAGCGCAAAGAGCAATGCTTTAACAACTGTGTTTGTGCGTGCGTGCGTGCGTGCGTGTGTGTGATACACACACACACACACACACACACACACAGAGAGAGAGAGAGAGAGAGAGAGAGAGAGAGAGAGAGAGAAAACTCAAATTCGAACTTTTAATTGATTTTTGGTATGATGGCCTTTGTCACAAGGCGCGCAACATTGAAAATGTAAGAAACATCACCGATTAATCAGACATATTCCATTGAACACTCTGCATACAAGGACAGGATATTTTGGGGGTTATTTCTGGTGCCTGTTGATAGCAGAATGGGAAAGAAACATTGTTAGGTCTGACTGTGGACATTTCCTTCAACATATGTTTTTCTTAAGTCAAGATAAACATTTTATCCTTTTTTTTCTTATCTCGAAACATTTGTGCAAGAACCTAGCTGTCTTGTAGTCTGCACTTTTCTGCAAGACAATATTTCCAGGAAGCACATGTCTTCAAAGTGGGAAGTACTGTCTTAAAACATGTGGATGAGTAATGCTGTATTTACGGCAGGCAGTGAAATATAGAGCTTTTCATCTTCCATAATTTCCGGGCAGAAGCGACATACTGACATACACCTGAGTTGACATCACCATTGAAAACGGTTTCTGTGCGTGTTGATGTCGCTGACACCCAGCCTGAACGGAACCAGAGAGTCTGCCTCTAAAGACTATTACAGTCTTACAGTATACATATATATTACAGTCACTTCCAGAAATAGCTGTCTGTTAAAGGACAGATTTAACTGACCGTATTAATTTATGAATAAAAACGCTCGCTGTCCCTCATGTCCGCAAAGCGCTCTTAATTTACCTTGTCTATCCTTCTCTGTCTGAACACAGAACCACTGACTCATTCTTGCTTTAGCCATACAAAACTAAACCTAATGCTTCCCAAACTGTCTTGTTTTTGACACCCAGTTACTTTTGCCTTGATTTTCCAGATGACATAGAAGTTGACAAGCTTCATGTGGAAGGCGGCATCTATCATTCTCATTCCACGGAACCAAAACTGAAGTGACCTAATGCACCATGGTGGATGGTGTACGAACGGCAACACTACAAGTGTAATTGCCCCGTCAAATAACTATTATGCGAAAATCTGCAATTTTTGTTATTATGTGGCAAACCTCATATTTCAGAAGCATTAAGAAAGGTCGGCTGTACTGTAGAATCAAACATTTTAAAACAAATGTCTTTTAGGTCATACTATCCATTCGTTTTAATGCTCGTGTAACATCTGCTGGTGCTGGCTTACCTCTGATTGCTAGGAGCTGGGTATTCCGAGATATGCTCATAGTGGATGAGAAATTAAACCCCATATACATATAGTTATTGACCACTTCCAGCTGTTCTCCTCCAATATACCATCTTTCGTGTCTTCCTAAATATACCCCCTCTCCTGAAAACTATTACTTTTGTTTTGTCACAAATGATTTCGATTTTCAGGTTTAAGTATGCTCTACATAGACAACTGAGGTGATTGTGTAAGCCGGATGGCGAACTTGATAGTGACACTAGTTCATCTGCACACAGAACAATAGAGGGGGCGTGAGCTCAGGGACCCCATGGTTTCCTTCAACTGACAACTGTTCTGCTAATTCATGAATTATCTTTGAAAAAAAGGTGGTTTTAGCACCGCAACCCCGCCTTGTCTCACACCTCATAGGCAGTCAAAAAGGTCTGTGATATCGTTGTTTGCACGCACACACGCCTTCAAAGACTTATACATTGCCATCATAGCTTTAGTAAATGTGCCTGACGTGCCTGACCTAACAATGCTCTCAACAAGAAATCTGCCGGACTGAGTCATAGGCCCTCCTTAAGTCAGCAAAACAAACATAGAGTCTAGCAAGTTTTTCTAAGTGTCTCTTAGCAGCAGCATGAAAATAAAAATAACCATGGTCTGTCATACAATAATCTTTTCTGAATCCCCAGCTTGTGCTTCTTTTGATTACCTTATGATTTTTCTTCCCACCAGAGGTACAAAGGTGTTGAAGATGGAGGTGTACACTTTTCAGATTAAGCTGAGGAGGGAACTCTCTGTACTTGGATGGGGAATGTTGGTCAGCGTTCTGACACATCAGCACAATCATGGCTTCAGCACAATCATGGCTTCAGCACATGGCTTCAGCACAATCATGGCTTCAGCACAATCATGGCTTCAGCACAATCACGGCTTCAGCACAATCACGGCTTCAGCACAATCATGGCTTCAGCACAATCATGGCTTCAGCACATGGCTTCAGCACATGGCTTCAGCACATGGCTTCAGCACAATCATGGCTTCAGCACAATCACGGCTTCAGCACAATCATGGCTTCAGCACAATCACGGCTTCAGCACAATCACGACTTCAGCACAATCACGGCTTCAGCACAATCATGGCTTCAGCACAATCATGGCTTCAGCACAATCATGGCTTCAGCACATGCCTTCAGCACATGGCTTCAGCACAATCATGGCTTCAGCACAATCATGGCTTCAGCACATGGCTTCAGCACAATCATGGCTTCAGCACAATCATGGCTTCAGAACAATCACGGCTTCTTGTCACATATCTGAGAATGATCCTGACACGAAAACAGATTGAAAGAGTGTTGTCAAAAAACCCTTATTTCACTGCTTCCCCAGACTTCAGCATTCCCGCTAACATGTTGTCTGAGCCACAGGCTTTACCTGACTCCAGCCGTCGTAGTGATGCTTTCACTTCCTCTTTAGTTATGGCTTTATCTAAGTCCTGGATAATTATAATATCGTAGATTGCTATCGTTGGTGTCATCAAAGGGAAGGTCCAGTTGTGGTTTATCTGAGCACGCTACATCCGATTTTTTTCCCGTTCCTCAGCTGAAGTTCCGAGGTTTTCCAATGGTGATATTTTAGCGTGTGCACCTGTTTTCTCCCCCTCACCATTTAGGTAGCCGTATTCCTGCTTCGGGGATGGCGGCTTAACACAACACCTGTGTTTAAACGTTTCATAAAATGTTGTCATCCGTTCCTACCCTAAGGAAAGGAAGAACGGGTTTTTAACATGTCCGCAAGATTTTCTGCGTGCACATGGGGCCTGTGTTTAAAATCTCATCCAGAGGACTTAGACATTCAGTTTGATTTTTTCGTCAAACTGGAAAAAAGGGGAGAGGGTAGGAATGGAACCCAGAACTTCATGGCTTACTTGTTAGACAGGTAAACTTATCATCTGTCTTGTCACCTTCCTTCTTGCTACATCAGGTTAGAAAAAGCTTTTCTGAACTGATTCAACAACTGTTCTGTTCATTGGAAACTTGGTCACTGTAGGCGACGTTTGATTTGCGTGGAGAACCGTCATTGACTTCTTTTCAACATAATTTAGGATCTTCCCTACGTTTGACTAGAGCATCTGCCTTTGCTTTTCTGTGGGCCCTTTTCTTCCTGTTAACCAGAGTGTGATAACGACGTTTATTCTCAATGAAATCTTCGCAGTTTTGCTCTGATTTTACACGTCTGAATTTTCGGAATTTGGACTTAACCTCTCTTTTAAAAAAGGCTTGGACACTTTTGCCTTCAAGCCAGTGCCCTTCTTTTCTGATGTTACCGGTACATACCGTTTTCCGTCGACTGTTAGCACTCCACAAACAAACTCAGTGCGCTATTCAAGTTGACATCAGTTTCAGTTATTGCAGGTGGCAATTTTTCCTGGGATTTGAACGCACATAGTGTGTCTAGACAGTAATGTTTTCTTGTCACGTCATAGCAGTTTGTCTACGTGCTGTCGAGTTGCACGTGCAATTTACTGTTGTTTTTTTAATCGTGTGTACAGTCAGGGACACTAGAAAGTGATCGTATTAAACTGCTTTCAATTTTTAAGGATTGAAAACTATCGTTTGAACATAATTTATCTGAGGCACAAAAATAGTTAATTAAGCCAGACCCAGCTTGTAATGTGAAAGACACACTTCCCTCTGCTTATAAAATTGGCATCCATTTCATAAAGAGCAGTCAGACATTTTAGCAGACAGCTAACAGTTGTCTACCAAACACAATGGCACTTAAATCGCTTATTCGCCTTTGTATACAGCAAGTAGCCTGAGTGTAAGTATTAAAATCTCACAAGATAACGTAAAACTTAATTATTCTCTCCCACACATCAGCCAAACATAGTTCAGTCTGTTAACTATTCACCTTTACCTATCCTTTACTCTAGCAGACTGTTGGAGCACCACTGAAGATTTTGCAACCAGCTTCCTTCAATCCCCATGGCTCTCAGCTTTCCGTAGCGTGTTATTCCACTCAAGATGATGTCTTCCCATCGTTTTCCTTGTCTGTTCAGTTCTAATCCTTTCATTGTCACCTTGGAAATCAGATGTTTTATAGAATGAGGAATCGTATGGGGGCACATAATTATGTGGATAATGGAATGACGTCTTTGTCTGTTTTGAGAAGGTCTTTTGTTTAATATTAAAATGACTGTTTGATTGTAATGAATATCCAGGTGTTTCTTGACCAACACGATCACCCCTCCTGAGGACCTGCCATGATGGCTGAGCTTTACAGGGGCAATGTAATTCCGCGAAAACATGGAACGTCGAATTGTATGAACGATTCTGCAAAGCATACGATGTGAAAGTTCCTTCAGCGCTTGGGCTTTATCACATTTCTTGATTAAAGCACTGGCACTGGGGGCAACAGCAAAGTGAGAGGCTGTATGACTAGTGGCTTTTCCACTCATGGAATCCCACTTTACAAATTAGTCTTTAGTGATCGACTCTGACTCTGACTAGGAGGCTTGACTCGCACAGTCCTTATGTGCTGCAGCCCTTGGGGCTGGATGGCCTTTGGAGAACATCTCCAACGCTGATTGTCCACATGCCCTCTTGGCCGAGAGGGTGGGGGGGGGGGGGGGGGGGGAGGAGGGGTGCTGTGGGCAAGGCATATCCACTATAATCAAATTTCTGCCCAATAGCAGAAACAGCAGCTGCCTCCTCTGCTGTTTTGGAGGTTATCGCTGAACATGAGGGCCAAACATATGGAAAAATGACATCAATTTAATGTATTGAACAAAGTCTGCACTATCAAGTTTTGAGACGAGTCCTCGGATATTCCAGGTCAGTATTCTTAACTATGGTTGCCTTTGTCTACCAGCACCTGTTGGTTGCTGCTGTGTTGAGTCAGTTGTGTTGCTGTCATTGTCAGAAGTAGTATCAGCAGTGACATGGCCATGGCCGTGTCTCTATTCCTTGTCCGAGTTCGGCTGACCACCACCGGTCACTCTGCGTGAAGCAGAGATCCTGTCCAAGATCCGAGGCTGGCCTCTGTGTGGGGATGAGGAGGACTGTGACTGCTGTCCTGCTGTTGTCCGGGGCGTGGCTTGGTGATTTCCCGGACTGTCGCCCAGCACGCTGCTTCGTACCGTGACTCCACTGCTCTTGTTTACGACATCACCTGCTGTGCTCACCACAACGAATACCTTGCTGATGTGGACACTGACGCCTCGGCCATGCCAAAGGCTGTGTTTGGGGGTTCCTTGATGTCACTGTTAGCTTCCCTGGATCAGTGTTTGAGAGTGGAGGCACACATATTTTGAATACCAGTTGACAAGTAAATGGAAATCAAATTACTAACCTACAATTAAACAATAAAAGAGAGAGGAAAAAGAAAAACCCCACAACATGCAACTCTGTTATACTTAAGTACAACAGGCAAACATAAGTAAAGAAATAACCCCCAAATCATCAATAACCCCCAAATCATCACAACTGTAACAATAACTAATAAGTGAACAGTAATAACCATATGTCTAACAATAAACAATGAAAGAAACTATATTCCACCAAACATGTGCCTTCATGGGATGATTAACGTTGTAATTTACTTTAGAAAGATAAAGAAGACTGGAAAGTGGCCAAGACAATCTGGAGAACATCAGGATCAAGTGACGTTTCTTTAGAAGAGGTATGACAAGAGCTGATCTGAAGAACTCTGGGAAGATGCCTTGTCTCAAGGGAATGATTGATAACAGAAGTAAAAAAAAAAATAAAAAAAAAAAGGCAGGAGAATATCAAATCATTCCCTCATAACTGAAGCCGGAGATAAGATAATGCTAACAAATTTAATCGGAAGTTTGCGTGTAAGGTTGTTTTTAAGTAACTGGCCACAGAGGCAGCCATACTCAGACTTCATAAGAAAAAGTAAGGTATAACACGCGTCGTTCTCATCAGCGCATTGTCTTTTCACCTACTACAAAAGAACTACTGTGAATTTAAATCTTCCGGTTATTTCTATGAGCTGACAGGATAGTTGATGCTAAAACTAGAGTGCTGGAGAGGTTATTGTTTAGTAACAATGTGACAGAGAAAGCGGGGAAGGCAGGGCAGCAGAACAAGAGGAAGAAAAACAGAAAAACAGAGAGGGACAGAAACAGAGAGACAGACACAAAGAGACAGAAACAGAGAGACAGACAGACAGACAGACAGAGAAGCTGTATAGTGGGGCAGTATCAAATTTAGCATTGTAAAAATTGTATTGAAAGCAACGAACTCCTTCTGCCTTCAGAATGAAATCGCCATTGGTATGCATCCGAGATGCCTCCAAAATGTCTGACATCTTCAGATGTCCGTGAATCCTTTTCACAATGGGGAAGCAGGCTACAGATTTTGCAATCCCTGGCATCCGAAATGAATGCAGCATGTTTTCCTCCTTAGAAAAGGGTGCTCTTGAAGCCAATCGCAGTCTGATTGGAACTGTAATCAAGGTCCTGGAAGAATACGGGTTATCGTGCGCTGGGTTTTGACTAAAAGTGAAACAGCTTCAGTGCTTTCAAATATACTCGGGATCTCTTGATTCTAAACATTGTTCCTCTGTAAGACTTTGAAAGAGATATAATTCCAACTTGAGAGGGAAAACCCAACAGAAAATAAAAGAGTGAAAAAAGTATAAAAGGACGAATGCAAACTGGCAAAATAAAAAAAAGAAAGGGGGGGGGGGGGGGGGGGGTTGCAAGGGTTACAACTAAAGCATTTAGAAAAAGTTTTATTTCTGCATGGAGTTGCAGAAATAAAAAATATGCCCAGCTGAAAAAAACACCTGTCTGTCAGTCTGTCCGTCTGTATGTGTGTTTTGCTTTAATTTTTATTTCATTCTTTTATATCGAGGATAAAAGAATAAGCACTTATGTGCTTGGTTACATCCAGTCCCCATGTGTTTGCGGTTTTGTAAATTCTGTTATCTGTTCCCACAGGCACACAATGGCCTACTCTTACGAAAAGCGGAACATGATTTAACGTGTGCGCAAGATGTTCTGCGTGCGTTCGCACACGGGGCCTCGGTTTATAGTCTCATCCGAAGGACTTTTGGGGAGAGTGGAGTCTGCACTGATGTTAACTCCAGGGGAAAATATCCCCTTGAACGGGAATCGAACCCGGGAGGTCAGATTGCGAGCGCAATGTTCTAACCACTAGGCTATCCCGTCCCCCATGTGTGTGTGTGTGTGTGTGTGTGTGTGTGTGTGTGTGTGTGTGTGTGTGATAATATATCTTGAAGTACAAGTAGCTCTTGCTTTCATCTCATCTGCAGTCAGCAATGCTGATAGCTTGTTTGCCCACACTGTATTCACTGCTGAAAGAAATGGTACAGATCTCTCAGATATGTCCACTACCTAGCTGGTGCATTGTTATGATTGTCTCTACAGATTTCGATTACAGTTGACTATGGCATCTCCAAAACTGAAGACAATGTCAAGATGTTTTTCTGGGTACCGACTCTAGACCAACTATATCCTTTCAATATTTGGTGAAATGCAGTCTGGATAAAAACTTTTGGAATACTACAAAACTCACACTGCCTACTCTCCACTCCTGTCTACATATCTCCCAGCCGTTTCTTTTTAAAAACCACTCCCAGATTATAAAATAAGTGTTTTTTTAAAAGGAATTTCTCTCATAAGGACAGGGGAATGGTGCTTACATATTGGCAGGGTGTTAATCATGCAACAATGGTGCCAGTATCAATTGACCAATCGGTTGGCTATACGTGATTCTTCTGTTGATGGACAACTCTTCAAGAGACGGCTCAGACATAACGTCCCCATTTGAGGCCAATTCAGCCTGTTCCATTTATCACTGACTGCTGCTCTATCGCCACACCTCCAAGTCCATGAAATAAGACACAAGACTGGTGTTCTATGGTGGATAGTGACTTCAGACAAGCTAGTCGACTTGCAGGATTAAGAGGTCTGGATGAAATTTGTTTGGATGAGTACAAAACAAATGTTTCACCACAACCGCAGTTCCTGCCAACTCCTCTGTCCAGGTTTCTCTTTCTCAAAATCCCTTTCAGCGTGGAATGGAGTTTGTTTCTTTGTAGACAGACAAGTTGGGGGCACGGAGTGGGGAAGAAGTGAGAGGAGGGAGGGTGTTTCAGTTGTGGCAAGATGTCAATCATGCCAGAATGGGTGACAAATGACAGAAGAGTTGTTCGCCCACACTTGTCACCTCTGCTAATCAAGATTGTCCAGGTGTGTCTGAGACACAATATCTACACGCCCTCGCCAATTCAATCTGCTTCGTCCATCAATGACTGTTGACCTACAATGACACCTGGAAGGCTCCGACATTACACAGGATAAAGACAGTTTGTCTGGGCCATGACTCCTGGCTGTCTTATTGACTTGGCAGCACAAGAGGTCTGGATGAAGTTGCCTGGGAGACCAGGAATCCCAGATCCTCTAACCTTCCACCCCCAGTCTACACACCTAAAAGTGTTCTGTCCATCAGAATCATCACCACGCAGAAAGACGTTTAAACAGAATGTGTCCCCTGGCTGTAATGGGGAGAGGCTGCTGCTTCAGCAGTGGCAATACTTTCGGTGTTGGAGACTGGAATCAGCAATAACTGAAGAGCTGTTAGCCAGTGCCGCTTAATACTGCCCTTAAGATGTAGGCCATTACAGTTTTCTCAAGAACAGTGTATACACCTACAGCCAGTCAAGCATGTACCACAGAACCCTTGACACTAAGCAGCAGCCAATAAAATTAAACATTAAGGGCAAGACTGTCCGGGCTGTGACTTTAGAAAACCTTACTGACGCAACAGAAGTAAAATGTCAGGATGAATCTGTCTGGATAAATAGAAAACCCCTGTCACTCCACCTCCATCTCTTCTTCCTCACAGTCACACTGACACCAGGATAACACGTTTTAATGGAAGCCATCCCATGAAAGAAAGGAGGAAATAGGAGAGAGGTGGAGTTTTCAATGCTTAAAGGACTGTCACTGCGCCAAACTGTCATCAGAAATCAACAAAAGAGATGTCTGCTCTTACTGCTATGCATTGCCAAGGGGACTACTGTGAAAAGTTGTCCTAGGTATGATGTCCTCACAAACAGCTAATCTAGAGTGTACCTCAAGCCATCTTGCAGCGAGTGGTAACAATAACTTGACGCAATTGAAATATAAACAACCATGACTAAGAATGATGTGCCTTGACTCTAGTAAACCTCATTAACTTGGCACAACTAAGAGGTATAAATAGATTGGTTGATTAGAAAATCAATGTTATTTCGCCACCTATTTTCTGTCTACAGGACTAAAAGCGCCCTCTTTATCACAGCAGCTAACAACACATAGCATTTTTCTCCAATATGAGTCTGTATTATCGTGGCATGGAGGGGGGGGGGGGAGGTGGTCAGGCAGTACGGGGAGTGGGGTAGGGTTGTTGTAATCTTAATAGCAACAAGACTTTAATCATGTTGAAATAGTCTAAATAATGAAGAGATCATTACTTGCCTCTATTTGTTTCCACCACCTAGGAAGGATTTTCGACCCATAGCGACACCTGAATGTCTTTGAAATGACACACAGGAACAACAGTGTTTGTCTGGGTCCTGACTGTAGAAAACCTTAGTGGTGTGGCAGATGTAAGAGGTCTGGATGACACTGTCTGGAGGAGTAGGACAACCCGTGTTCCTCCACCATCCATCTCCTGTCTAGACACCTCCCTACAACCTTTCCCTTCCCTTCCTTACATTCACTACCGGGGTAGACTGTGTTTGTGGATTTTACCGCCGTACCAGTGGAGAGAGAGAGAGGGAGGTAAGGACAGAGACTGTAGAGAGAGAGGAGTGGGGGTAAGGATAGAGGCAGACAGTAGAGAGAGAGAGCAAGAGAGAGAGAGGAGTGGGGTAAGGATAGAGGCAGACAGTAAGGAGAGAGAGAGAGAGAGAGAGAGAGAGAGAGGAGAGGAGAAGAGGGAGGAGATAGAGAGAGAGAGAGGAGAGGAGAGAGAGAGTGGAGGAGGATAAGGACGAGAGAGAGAGAGGAGAGAGAGAGAGGGAGTAGAGACGTAGAGAGAGAGGGGAAGATGAGAGACAGAGAGAGAGAGAGGAGTGGGGTAAGGATAGAGGCAGACAGTAGAGGAGAGAGAGAGAGAGAGAGAGAGAGAGGAGGGTAAGGATAGAGAGTAGAGAGAGAGGAGGGGGGTAAGGATAGAGGCAGACAGTAGGAGAGAGAGAGGAGTGGGGGTAAGATGGGATAGAGAGAGAGAGAAGGAGGGAAGAAAGAGGTAGAGAGAGAGAGAGAGAGAGAGAGAGAGAGAGAGAGGAGTGGGGTTAAGGATAGAGGAAGACAGTAAGAGAGAGAGAGAGAGAGAGAGGAGAGGATGAGGGAGTAGAGAGGGGAGAGAGAGGAGTGGGGTAAGGATAGAGGAAAGACGAGTAGAGAGAGAGAGAGAGAGGAGTGGGGTAAGGAATAGAGGTAGAGAAGAGAGAGAGAGAGAGAGGGGAGGAGAGAGAGAGAGAGTAGAGGAGTGGGGTAGGATAGAGGGACATAGAGAGCAGACAGTAGAGAGAGAGAGAGAGAGAGGAGTGGGTGGGTAAGGATAGAGGCAGACAGTAGAGAGAGAGAGAGAGAGGAGTGGGGGTAAGGATAGAGGCAGACAGTAGAGATAGAGAGAGAGTAGGAGAGGAGAGAGAGAGAGAGAGGATGGGGGTAAGGATAGAGGAGGACAGTAGAGAGAGAGAGAGAGAGTGGGAAGAGAGGAGATAGAGAGAGAATGTAGTGAGAAGAGAGAGGAGTGGGGGTAAGGATAGAGGCAGCATAGATAAGTGAGAGAGAGAGAGAGAGAGAGGAGAGAGGAGTGTAGAGATAGAGAGAAGAGAGAGAGAGAGGAGTGGGGTAAGGATAGAGGAGGACAGTAGAGAGAGAGAGAGAGGAGAGTGGGGGTAAGGATAGAGGCAGACAGTAGAGAGATAGAAGAGGAGTGGGGTAAGGATAGAGGAGGACAGTAGGGAAGAGAGAGAGAGAGAGAGAGTGGGGTAAGGATAGAGGAGACGTAGAGAGAGAGAGAGGAGTGGGGGTAAGGATAGAGGCGAGACAGTAGAGAGAGGAGCGGAGTGGGGGTAAGGATAGAGGCAGACAGTAGAGTAAGAGATGAAGGAGAGAGATGGAGAGTTGAGAGAGAGATGAGTAGGAAGATGTAAAGTAGGCGAAGGTAAGGATAGGGCAACAGTAGAGAGAGAGAGAGGAGTGGGGGTAAGGATAGAGGAGACGTAGAGAGAGAGAGAGATGTGGTGGTAAGGTAGAGGCAGACAGTAGAGAGATGAGAGCCAACAGAGGACAGTGAAATGGGGTAAGGATAGAGCAGACAGTAGGTAGAGAGAGAGAGAGAGAGAGAGAGAGAAGAGAGAGAGGAGAGGAGATGAGATGAGAGAGAGAGAGGAGAGAGAGCGAGAGAGAGAGAAGTGGGGGAAGAATAGAGGAGGGGGCAAATGGAAGTAGTAGTCATATCAAAATGGTCTAAATGATGAAGGAACAATTCGTTTTAATGTGTTTGCGTTGTTTTCAGGAAGATCTTCAATAGTCGCCTCAAACATGATGTCCATACCTCTAGTTGATTCAGTCTGTTCCGTGAATCACTGGCTAATGGCTGATCTCTAGCCACACCTCAACGCCAATGAAATGGAAAAACAGGAGTGAGACTTCCTGGGCCCTGACTCTAAAAAACCGTTATTGACTTGGCAAAGGAAAGATGTCTGGCTGGATAGATTGGTCTGACAGAGTAGAAGACCCCTGCTACCCCATCATCCATCATGTGTCTACACAGCTGAAAGCTTCCTTTACCTCACAGTCACACCCAGCGTAGAATGCTGCAGCACAACTCGTCCCATGGCAGAAAGAGGGAGAGAAGGAGAGGGGTGTTCTGGAGGTGCAAGACTTCCACTGCACTAAACTGGCGTCGGCGATGACAGAAGGGCCGTCTGCCTATGCTGCTCTCTCCTACCAAGGTACGAAGGCAGAAAGATCTTTTCAGGTAAAAACAACTACTCTAAAGTATATCTCAAACCATGTAGCAGTGAGCAGCAGCCATTCCTTGACACATCTGACATCAAACACAGGAACAAGACTGTATGGGCTCAGACTCCAGAAAGCTTAACAGACTTGGCAATACTACACCGTCGTGATAAAACGTGTCTGACGAGCAGAAAACCCACGCTACCCCACCATCCATGTTCTGTCTACACACCAAAAAGGTTCTTCTTTCTCACTATCACTTTCAGAATGGAGCATTTAGTTTGAATTTTGTCTCAAATCTGATATACACACATACACACAATGGTAGAGGGGGGTGTGGGGCTTTAAGTCATTCCAAGACTTTGATCATGCCAATTTACTGGCTTCGGTGAATCACGACACTGGCCTGTACACACGCCTCCACGCCTCTGACATGAAATATAGGAAAGAGAGTGACTGGCTATAACTGCAGAAAATCTTACTGGCCTGGCAGTCCTCAGAGGTGTGAATGAACTTACTTGTCAAACCTGGTGACTTCAAACCCGTGCGAGAGACTCCCCAACTACAGCCTGTCTCCTGTCTGCACAGCTGAACGTTTCCTCTTTCTCCATACCACAACCAGGATAGCACTTTTGTAGAGTTTATCCCATTGTGGATGAGACGGAGGGGGGGGGGGGGGGGGGGGGGGGGAGGGATCAGGTAGTAACGGGGGATGGGTGGGATGAGGGAGATGGACCACAGCTGTCAGTTTCCCCCACTTTCAGCTTCTCTACTCCATCCCATTCCAGCCCAGCTGGTGCCAACTATAGCAGGAACTGACCACACTTGGTAAATGGAAGGGGTGTGCTACATTTAGCACTCTTACCTGAGCGATTTTGGATTTGCGCGCTGTGGGACGGGAGTATCAGTTGTAGTAAGACTTAATCATGGAAGAGAGGTGTCAATAAAGGGGGAACTTTGTTTTCCTATCTACACCAGTTTTCACTTCTGATGGGAAGACATTGGAAAGTTGTGTCAGACATAATGTCGACACATCCCGCCAATTCAGTCTGCTCCATAAATCAGTGACTATAGACATATAGCCACACATCAACTCCACTGAAATTGAAAACAGGAGCGAGACTGGTTGCCTAGCCTTTGACTCCATGCAATCTTATTGACTTGGCAGAGCTAAAAGGCCTCAGCATTATTTTGTCTGCTGGTGTAAAAAAAAGCAATCCACAAAAATCAACGTATTCCTCTACCTTCCATCTCCAGTCTACACATCTAAAAGCTTTCTCTACATCAACAAAACTTTTAAACGGAAAAGTCGCATCACAGAGAGAGGAGATGATGGGGAGGGCCGATGTTGCAGCAGTGGCTTAATACGTTGTACTAGCCGGCAGCAGCAATAACGGAAGCGCTGTTTGCCTGTGCTGCTTTCCGCTGCCACAAAGACGCTGGCAAACAGTTTTCTAAACATAATTACTGTCTACACATACAGCTAGTTGAGCGGGGACTACACTGCGCAGTAACAATGATTGGGCGAATCTAAAATTGAAGGTCGGAGTGAGACTGTCTGGTCCTTGACTTTTGTCTTGAAGCCTAACAGCGTCCTCTTTCTCACCACCACTACCAGGACAGACCGCTTCCACAGATTATGTCCCATCATGGAAAGGAGGGAGGAGAGGGATGTGTTCCACCCTGACTTTCACTGCACGCAAACCGGTATCGTATCTAGATGAGGAAGTGTTTGCCTCTCCTGCTCTGCACTACAGCTAGGCTGATTGTGAACAATTCGTCTGAAGCGTGATGTCTAGAAATCCCAACTAATGCGGCGTGTTGATTCATGGGTCATTCGCTACTGACCTGTAGGCATACCTTGAGCTATCAGGATATAACAACTAGAGCAACAGTGTGTTTGTTTTGGGGGTGGCGGGGAACAAGAAACCCTCACTGACTTTCCAGTAAGCATCGTTCTGAATGAAACTTTGTAAATCACCACCAGAGCCAGCCCCTGATCCCCCAATACCCCTGCGCTGCCTATACAGTTCTCACTTTCCGCTTTATCACAGACACTGTCACACTTTTAATGGAATTTGTCAACCCATGGGGAGAAAAGGGGTGGGAATGAGGGAAGAGAGAGAGAGAGAGAGAGAGAGAGAGAGAGAGAGAGAGAGAGAGAGAGAGAGAGAGAGAGAGAGAGAGAGTGTTTGTGTTTGTGTGTGATTATTGACACGTGTGTTCGTGCATGAGTTTATAGCTTATATCTGATCCCTGCCCCTCTTTATTCCCACAATCTTTTATTTTCAATTTTCTTTCCCCCAGAGCTGCGATCATAAGGATGGAGATAGAGATCTTTACAAGCTCTATTTCACTGACTCATTCATTCATTGAAGGCTGATGCTGTGTCAAAGTGGTGTCAGTAATGACAGAAGAGATGCCAACTCTCCTTGTCTCCATTCCTAAGAGAATGTTATAAAGACGTGTTTCACATGAGGTCCCCACATTCAGCTATACTCTGCTATACCACTCGTCATTCACTACTGACCTACAATTAGATCTACACCTTTGAGCCTGTCAAACCCAGCACATGACCAGCACTGTGCTGACTGAGCTTTGACTTGCAACACAAGCGTGGAAAAACACCTTATTTGTATTAAAATTAAACCCACTAGCCTATTGCCGTCTACACCTTTCTCGTTCTAACAGCCACTTGCAGGGTAAAACGTTGATGATGGAATTAGTCACGGTTTGGTGGAGGGGAGAACCAACATTTCTATAGAGGCAAGGCTGTCAAGGTGCCACAGTACTGACAGCACAGACAGAAGAGCTCTTTGCCTAGCTACACTTGTCGCCGTGCTAATAGGCAGATCTTAAAGAGCTGTGCCAGACATGATGTTCACACAGCCAACTAGTCCCGCTAGTACCCTAGCTCCTGCTGTTAATGTGTGCCCTCATTTGTAAGTGTTACTGATCTTAGGGCCAGTAAAAATCTAGATCCAACATCACTGTAATCAGTGGTCTGGGAGGGCTACAGGAGATCATAGAACTCAGCAGAGACATAGAAAGGTGGCGAACCCTGGTGGCATTGTGTGGAGCTGCTACCAACAACAGCGGGGATGGAGACAGGTGAGTTGAGGTGAGCTGATATCCATGTTACTTTGAAATAAAACCACATTAGCGCTTCAAATATTTCCGTCCACCGTAGACTGTCAAAATGGTAACCTAACATTGCATGTCCATTGTTCCTCACCCCTGGCTGATTGTATCAACACACAGAGCTTTTTGATACCCTGAGCTCCATAGCTATCCATCAACTTTGCAGTAAAGGCTGTTTTAGTATTGAGACAAAATGTCTACTTATTTAGCTAACTACAGATGTACCATACTATGTTTGTGATTATCTATAACAACCTAAGTCTCCACAGCTGATAGCAGAGTCAGAGTGGCTGGTGTAGGTAGGCAGTGGTTCAGGAAACGTGTTGCCTTCTACCCAAGAGAGGTCTAGCTGAAACTGTCTGCATTCTGAGGAAGTCCCGCTCCCCCACCATCACCTTTCTGTCGGTAACTCTTCCGTCTTCCATTTCTTCACAAGTGCTGCCAGAGTAGAGTTTTTCCAATGACATTTATCATATCGTGGTGGAGGGTAAGAGGGGAATGTATAAGTAGTGAGAAGACTTTGGTCAACCAAATTGCTGTCGATATTGATTTAGGAACAGTTTACTGCCTAAAGCTTGTTTCCGGGGGAATGGAAAGAAGTTGAAGAGTTGTCTCAGACATCATGTCCACACATTCAGCTAATCCAGCCAGTGGCATGGATCACTCCCTCACTCCCTATGACTTGTAGCCACACCTTCACCCTCTAGCACT
>CM054157.1:596321-621321 GCA_028751875.1 Rapana venosa
GCCATGGTGATGATCTCTAGTGCTGTCAAAGTGGCTTCAAAGTGTCCTGGGGGAATAGAGAGGGGGGAGGGGGGCTAGGAGGAGTGACGTATCTTCTTCGTGCCAAAATAGTGTTAACAAGGATGAAAGACCTGCTTGCCTCAAGTTGTCCCTGTTTCTGATAGGAAGCCCAACAAATGTGTTTCAGGCACGATGTCCACACACTCACCTTATCTACACTGTGCCATTGATCCTCACTATGCCCTATACCCCTCATTCACCTCATCTACACTGTGCCACTGATCCTCAATATGCCCTATACCCCCACACTCACGTTATCTACCCTGAGCCATTGATCCTCACTATGCCCTATACCCCTCATTCACCTCATCTACGCTGTGCCATTGATCCTCACTATTGACATTGCCCTATACTCACACTTTCAGGCTCTGAAACTGAAGACAGGGGTCAAATTATGATTGTATGTTTTATACATCTGTGGAAGGCTAATGATGACAAGAGGTTCTGAGAAAATGATCACACAGACCTGCATTTGACCGCGCGCCATTCCTCTTTCATCTTCTCTGTCTCTCCTTCACGGTCACTCTCATGGAAAAAAAAAGTAATTTTAATGAACTGCTTGTATCTTAGATGGCAAAATAAGAGAGCTTTTAACAATGACATTAAATTGCCAGAATCTGAATGCATGGGATGTATGGTGTGTGAACACTGTACAGAATTGGAAATCTGGAAAGGTTCTCTTCAATCTTTACCAAACTACATTACTTTGAAATATTTATGTGATGAACAAAACTTGGGGAAAATAGTGTGTGTGTGTGTGTGGGGAGGAGGGGGGGGGGGGGGGGGTGCGTGCGTGCGTGCAAGTGTGCGCGTGTGCGTGTGTATGAGTGTCTCTGTGTGTTGTCTATGTGTATCCGTGTGCGTCTGTGTGTGAATGTTCCCACATGCATTTATTTTCACTCTAAAACAAATGTTAAGCTTCACTCTTTTTACGAAGTCATATATGGCACTAAGAACTTTTCCCTCTAACACACATAAATCGAAAGACAGCTGTGCACCCACACTTTCTTCTTTTGCTAACTGATTCACCAAAACTGATAGGATAGTTGTTTACCTAGCTACACTAAATCTCAGTGTTAATGCGAACATTGTGAAGAGTTGTCTTAGACATTGTTTACAGGCATCTAGCTCTTACTGGCCTGTCTGTGCCATCGATCTTTCACAATGTTATTGACCCTAACCCGCAAATTGCCACTTCTGAAATAGAAAACAGGAGCTAGTTTGTCTTTGAATGAGCTGCAGACTAAACAATAAGCCTCGTTAACTTCAGAGGTAGTACAAGTCTGGACAACATTGTCAAGACAAATTCTAGTTAAAAAAGCAAAGTGCATGGTATGTAATAGTGGTTTTAAGGAAGAGGAAGGTGGGAGTTATGTTAACAAAAGCAGGAGGTAAGTGAGCACCTCCTCCTTTTATCATAACTCCCACCTTCGTCTTCCTTAAAACCACTATTACATACCATACACTTTTTTTTAACTAGAATTTGTCTTGTCACAGGACCAGCTGAGGGAAGGGGCAATGTTTCAGAACTAGCAAATGCACTCTAGACTGTCTAGATTATGGAGATGGTTTCTAGTGCTGGCAACATTTTGATCATGTTGGTGATGATCGAGGAGTTATTTGCCTTGATGTGTCTCCTCTGCTCAAAGCCTTTCAGCCATGGCTACACACCCATCTCATCCAGCCTGTGCCCCCCCACCCCCCCACACACAAATCATTCAACATCTGACCTGCAATCACTACTCCCTACCTCTGAAATTGAAAGCTGGAGCCAGATTGTGTTTGTCTGGGCAGTGACTAGGAAACGTCCTTATTGACTTTAAAACAAGTGGAGGTCTGGTGAAACAGTCTGGATGACGGAAAACCTGTGTATCCCCACCGTTCCTTCCTTGTTTATAGATCTTCTGTCTTTCTACCACAGAGTCGCTTTGATGAATCTGGCTTTCTAAGTAGGACAGGCTGATGTTTCAGCGTGGGCAATAATGATTCATGGCCTTTAAAAAAAAATTCTCCTAGCTCTTTGACACGCCAAGCTGATGATAATGATTTGGAAAAGTTGTGTCCCCACAGTGATCTCATGGGAAAAGTATAGAGTTGTCTCAAACATGGTGTTCACACCAACCTTCATCCAGCCTGTACCATGCCTCGTGTACACTGACCTATAACCATACTTTGACACACCTCATTTATGTACACTGACCTATAACCATACCTTGACACACCTCATACCCCTCATTTATGTACACTGACCTATAACCATACTTTGACACACCTCATTTATGTACACTGACCTATAACCATACCTTGGCACCTCTCCTATGTACACTGAACTATAACCATACCTTGACACACCTCATACCCCTCATTTATGTGCACTGACCTGTAACCATACCTTGACACCCCTCATTTATGTACACTGACCTATAACCATACCTTGTCCCCCCTCAGCTCCTCCTCAGTCAACTGATTTGGGACCACACCTCGTCGTCCCTCCTATAAGAAGCAGGAGTCAGACTGTGCTGATGAATAGACACACTTCGTTGATTTTCATCTGAAGGCAGTAGAATGGGTGAAACTGTCTGAATTATGAGAAACATAACCTTTTTATTGTCCACACATCTCCCACCTCTCTCTCCCCCACCATCACTACCAGAGTGCCCCCTTTTCATGAAATCTGGCCAAAAACAAGTCTCCAGGGCCAGACTCCAGAAGTGACAAGCATTAGGTGTCTAAATGGTGTTGGCCTGCATGTCCTGTGTAGATTGCTGAAGATTGATTGCACTCACCGTGCACCCCGCCTCATTCACTCCTGACTTGGGGCACAGTTCATCATTACTGACTCCTGGCTAATCAAACAGGAGCCAGACTGTGTTTCTCTCAGCACTGGATGGGGAACACCTTGCTGGCTTTTCAAGGGATACACGTGTGAATGACACTGTGTCCTTTGCCTTCAAATCTGTACCTCGTCTTTACTTCTCCCAACTAAGGGATGGGGAGTGGCCATCAGCAAGGAAGGCAGGCAGGCAGGCAGGCAGGCAGGCAGGGAGGCTAGGTGTCGCATCAGCTAAAACATCCTCTGTTTCCATCTGCCCACACTCAGGCAGCTTTAGGCAGGCTTTGCCCACATGTCCTGTACAGGAAAAAGGGGCAGATTCTGAAAACAGCTGGTTGTGGAAACGATGTTTCACTTCCGGCAATCCACCCCAGAACTGGCTTCCTTTTCAGGCCTGAACAAGGGAAGAGGGTGTGGCGGAGGAAATGCCTCTGTCTCTCTGTTATTCTCCGTCTTTATCTGTCTGTCTCTCTTCTCCCTTATTTAGCTTTATCTGTACCAGTATTTAATATAATAATAATAATAATAATAATAATAATAATAATAAATGGAATTTCTGTTCGTTCATCTGCTTTGTTCTGTCCATCCAATCATCCATCCCTCCGTACATGCACCCACCATCCGTTCACCTACCCCACCCAGCTCCTTCTCTGCCTGTTGGGCTGCCTGCCTGCCTGCCTGCCTGCCTGTCTGACTTCCTGGGGTTTTCTTTCCTACTGGAAAAAACAAACCTTATTTGCTAAATGCGTTTTGCTGTCTGTCTTTGCTTTTCGTGTGGACCATGCACTGTGCCAGTCAAGCAGCCACCAAGCACTTTCTAGCCAGCTGCTTTTCAAACCTAGCTACCTACAGTGCTCCATAACTCATGCAATGAATACAGATTTCGCTACTCTTTTTTTTTTTAAACTGTAAACCACTTTTGTAACTCACTAACCAAAAATCAACATGTCTTTGCTTTTGGATTTACTTTTCTTAGAGTCCCAACAGAGCTACCGAGCTGTGGACTGTGCCATACCTACAACAGCCTCCACTACCTCCATTCAGCCTGCAGTCAGGCTGCTGCTTTTGGTTTTTTTGATGAAAGTATGTCTTTCTTTCTGACAGCCCCGTAATCTAGTTATATTTTATAGACAGTAATTCCCTGTAGAGTTGAATCAGAACTTCTATGACTGTTGTCACATGCAGCCAACGTTTAGCGCATCCACAATATTTCTATAACAGATCTAAACGTAACTTACTTTTAACAGTCAATCTACGTGAGTTTGTTGCAAATGTTGCATTGATAGATTTAGATAGCGCTAGTATAGGATAGAGCTTTTAATATTGCAAGTACTATCAGTGGTGTGCGCTTTGATATTGCGATAATTTTAATCTATATTGTTTGTTTATCATTCTGCGATGAACTGTTCTTTTCACTTCCTGTCAGTATTGGTACTTATTCTGGGTGTATTGCCGTTGGGTTTATTCTCCTGCTAAATTTGTTTGTCATCCTCCACACCCCAAAAGGGGTGAAAGAAATAAAATCTTGAATCTTGAAGCTAGCGCTTGCGTGTATGTGTGCGTGCGTGCGATGTACGTACGTACATACGTATGTATGTATGTATGTATGTATGTATGTATGTATGTATGTATGTATGTGCGCGTGCGTGCATGTGTGCGTGTGTGTGTGTGCGCGCGCGCGCTCGTGCGTGCATGCGTGCGTGCGTGCGTGTGCAAATTGTATTTCACTTCAGTTGTTCCTTCCATGCTGAACATTTGTGTTTCTGTGGGCACTAATATATGAAAGTCAATTACTGTTAGGTTTATTCTTCTGATCAATATGTATGTATTGGGAAGTGAAAGTGATAATCAAAAACGCCATCGGACCATATGAAGAGCTCATGACTTCAGTGAAAAAACGCAAACTAAAGTGGTACAGGCACGTCACACGAACATCTGGACTGGTCAAGACTGTCCTACAGGGAACAGTACAAGGAGGGAGACAAAGAGGCAGACAGAAAAAACGATGGGAAGACAACATCAGAGAGTGGACTGGCCTTGAGTGGAACGAACTGCTACGGAAAGCAGATGACCGCTGGGAGTGGAGGAAGCTGGTTGCAAAATCTTCAGTGGTGCCCCCATGGTCTACAGGACTACGGGTTAGGTGAAGGTGAGGTGAAGGTGAAGAAATATGTTTGCAATCCTCCACACCCCTTAATGGGTTAAATGATTTAAATCTTGATGCGTGAGTGCGTAACGGCAGTTGAAGGCGTGTTCTACCCACAACAATCAGATGTTAAGTTGTCTGCGCATTTAATCTTATTCAGAGGACATTATTATATATATCGTGCAATTGATGAGTGGCTGTTTCTGAAATGATGTCTTGTAGTGCTTTGATTATCACCTTGATTTCTCTTCTTATAATGTAAAATGTTATATGCCGTAAATGAGTACAATACAGTTCAATACTTTTGTATACATTACTCTGTTTTCATTACACCAACTCAAGGCTGACATGATAATATAATTTAGTTTTCTAGTATGGTAACTGTTTTGAAAATGTAATGTTTGTAAATGATTTCAGCTATCAGATGTATACTGAACTAGATGTTTGTACTTTGTATGTGCTCATGTGTTGACATTGTCAAGTATAACTCCATTATGAACTTTAAACTTTTTTGTTTTGCAATTTTGAGTGAGTTTTGTTCGAATTTTTGGTCTAAGTCAGCAGTTTATTCATGATTGTGGAATATACACATTCAGAAGTACAGTTTTGGAAACATGCCAAGGTGTACATGCCAAGGTATTATCAAAGACTCCGAGGAGTTATATCTAATTTTCTTCATCTTTTTACCAATTCAATTGCACTGTGGCCACAGGCCGAAATACAACAAACAATTTCAGAGTTCAGAGTTCTCTGTCTCTCTGCCTCTGTTTGACAGACACTGTCTGTCTGTCTGTCTGTGTCTGTCTGTCTGCATCTCTCTCTCTCTCTCTCTCTCTCTCTCTCTCTCTCTCTCTCTCTCTCTCTCTCTCTCTCTCTCTCCCTCCCTCTCTCTCGTTTGGGAACAAAAAATGGCAACAAGAAAGTGCCCCCATCTAAATTACGAAAGTACACAGCTCACGAAAGTGCATACATGTTAGAATGCATACACTGCTGGGTCACTCCACACTATTCAAAGACACATTAGTAAATACATGTCTTCCATCATCATCTCTAGACTTATGCTGATGCACAGACAAGTGTTTACCTTATGCAAATGCTGGCCCATCAGCTGTGTTGTACATTCCACAGCCAAGTTTGACCAGCGTCTAATGCCCGCTCTTTACACAGCCCTAGCTCGAAGCAGCGTGTCAGTCAGCTAGCCAGAGGTCAGCAGGTGACCCCCATGGCACTGAGCTTCAAACACTTATCTGGGAGAATCAATACATTGCACCCCTCCCCCTTCCCCTCTTCCCAAAGCTAATCTCAATCGATTGCCCCCCCCCCCCCTTATCATTTCCCCACTATCCCCTACACCCACAGTCTCTCTCTCTCTCTCTCTCTCTCTCTCTCTCTCTCTCTCTCTCTCTCTCTCTCTCTCTCTCTCTCTCACACATATATATATATATGTATGTATGTGTGTGTGTGTGTGTGTGTGTGTAAACTTTAGAGTTTGCTTATTTTTCCTTTTCAATTTATAGTGGCAGGAGCACATGACCATGGAAGGCCAAGTAAACTGGGCAACTACTTCTCTGTAAACTTCTCAGTTTGCTTTTATCGTACTTTTACATGACATGAATACACTGCAGTTATCAAATTTGCTCAGATGCTTCAAGATAATAGTAAACGGCAAATTTTACAGGAGGAAATATCATCATCATCAGTATCAGCATAGCTTCAACACATTTATTCTCATGGCAACCTCGGAGAGTGCACGAGTGACGTGGAACTTATTGTTTGGAAAAATGGGAGACTACGCAATGTCTACATGCTGTGCTCTCAGTCAGAGTGGTCTTCACTGGAGCCATGGCATGACAAGGTGCATTCAGAAACTGTCCATGAAGAAGACGCATTTTCTTTATTCCAGTTTTTTGGTTTGAAAATGAGGTCAGATTCATCTATTCTGTACGATACAGAAATCTCCTCATTTTCACCAAGAAATGATAACTAGTGTACTAATGGAATAACGGCTACCATAGTAACACACACACACCACACACACACACACACACACACACACACACACACACACACACACACACACACACACATAAACGCGCGCGCGTTCTCTCTCTCTATCTCAGTCTCATTGTCAATGCTTGTGGATTTTTCAGAGTCTCTCTTCTCTTCTCTCTCTCTCTCTCTCTCCTCTCTCTCTCTCTCTCTCTCTCTCTCTCTCTCTCTCTCTCATTGTCAATGCTTGTTCTTTTTTCAGAGTCTCTCTCTCTCTCTCTCTCTCTCTCTATCTCTCTCCCCCCCCCCCTCTCTCTCTCTCTCAGTCTCATTGTCAAAGCTTGGGTCTTTTTCAGTCTCTCTCTCTCAAACATGTTGCCAGAAGAACATGTCAGGCTTGCCAGACTTCGTAAAGGGAAGCAGGGTCCTAACACACAACACGCAGAGACAGTGGCACGTGCTGAACGGGAGTTACATCTTCTTCGGGACCTGATCCCGTGTTACATGGGCTGACTTCATGGGCTGACATCGCTGGCTGCAGACTGGAAAAGGAAAGGCTGTTTTGAAAACTGAGACACGGACAATAATATATAAAATATAGATGTACGTACCATTACTGCCATGGTTTTCATGTCACTGTAATCGCGTCGCGTTCGATATCGTTTGTTAACGCGCCGCAGCGCTATATGACTTAATTGTTAAATAACAATAAATTTTGTTCATTGTTCATTCTTCCTCTCTCTTTCACTCAATTAAGGAATCATCTATGTATATATCTATATACTGTCTATCCTGATTTTTCTCTTATTCTTTCTCTATCCTCTCTTGTCTGTTTCACTATCTATCTATCCTTTGTACTCTGAGAAACAAAACTATTGATAATGTTTCTTTGGAGCTGTCCTTTCACAATGGAGATGTTGTGCTTTCTGTCTGAATGGAAATGCATAGCCAAAGATTTGGCTATTCTGTGCAATACGGTAAATCCTATTTGCAAGTCAATAGCAGAAGATCAACATGCCTTTCTTTTGGACAGCCCTGCAATACAGTCACATTTCCAGACATGCCCCTGCGGAGTGTAGTCACAAGTGATGAATATGCCATTTCATGTAGCAGCCACTTATCACGCACAGAATATCCATAGATTAGCAGGAAGCTTTCTGCAGGGATCACAGACAAACCCTTTTGCTGAGCGTGAAACTTCTTTTATGTGTGTGTGTGTGTGTGTGTGTGTGTGTGTGTGTGTGCGTGCGTGCGTGCGTGCGTGCGTGCGTGAGTGCGTGCGTGAGTGCGTGCGTGCAAATCATTTACACTGTTCATGCCTATTCAGATTCTGGTCCATGTATTCTATCTTTGTGTGTAATTTTAACAGATTTCTGTCCTCGTATATTGTAAATCATTTCATGTTATCTGCTGATTTGATTACCATAATTATTGAAAATAATGTCCTTGGGTGAACATGTCTTTCTTTCAGGTCCTGGCGCTCCTTCCGTGTCCTGCTACGGGGTATTATTTTCTCCAAATGTGTCAACTGAATTTGCTAAGCTTTGGGGAGACAAGGCTGTGATTTCAATCGAAAGCCTCCTCACTAAATAGCCAGGGTTCTATAGTAATGCTAATGAGCTCTGAAAAGGTTAGAAAAGCTGTTGCCTGCTGATACCATTAAGATGACCTGCCCTACAGGCAAATAACACAGAAGTGCAAAGCGCAAAAGCTAGTAAAAGAAATTGCAAATGTTTACCCTAACATTGTCCTCTATTGCAAGTTTACATCGGAGCTGTTCTTTAACCAGGACAAAGTGATGGTTCAAACGGACGATTTCTTTTAGAAATATAGAACATCTACAATTTGTTTATATGTGTAAGCAGTACATAGACATATCGACACAATATCTCTTTTGACAATTTAAGAAAAATACATGACAATGTGCTTTTAAACAATCAGTTTGGCTATTATGCAGTATCAATCATTTCTGTATATCGCTCGCTAGCAAATGCAATGGCATATCCGAATAGTGCAAGCGCTATATCAGAGCTGACATCACATCAACGAAAAGCATCAGCAGCAATGTTCCAGGTCTAGCTGGAGATATCCTATTGTTGTTGTTGTTGTTGTTGTTGTTGTTTGATTTCCTCCCCACGATTACCTGAAAATATACACTTTACCATAAACGACAATCACTGATAATGTACACTCTATCTCACCATCATCACTGGCCATCACTGAGAGACTGTATCAGACAGTTGCATTGAGGGATGTTTTCCAGTACTTCACCACCATTACAGGCACTATTACTCAAACTTCAGATGATTTTTTCCTTTAAAATACTGTTTTGGATGTTATGCTAAAAACGTCATATATGAAGACAACCACGGCATCAAATGTCAAAAACTAACAACACTTTAACGTAGGCCCCGGCACTTTCCGCACATCAACAACTGATACAGCCTCTGGGCAGGGCTACACTTCCAGACTAACATCTTCTTTAGCAGGAGAGTGGACACTATATGTTTATTCAGGCCACTGGGTGTCAAACTCACAAACAGGGGAGTACATTGGGCACTTTATCAGTCTGGTGCCAACAGATCCAGTGCTAACGGTCTTCACGCCTCTTTACACTGCAGACAAGATGGCATCTTTGTTTAGTCTGCTTTGGGGTCAACAGACAGCAGTCTCAGCTAGTCAAAGTTGCTGATTTAGCAGTCACTTGGCACTTCACTCTCCTTGAGTTGGTTTGTTTTACCAACACCTTTGATGTCTGTTGTTTTATCAACACTTCTAATGTTTGTTGTTTAACCAACACCTTTGATGTCTGTTGTTTTACCAACACTGCTAATGTCTGTTGTTTTACCAACACTTCTGATGTCTGTTGTTTTACCAACAACTTTGATGTCTGTTGTTTTACCAACACCTTTGATGTCTGTTGTTTTACCAACATTTCTAATGTCTGTTGTTTTACCAACACTTCTGACGTCTGTTGTTTTACCAACACTTCTAATGTCTGTTGTTTTACCAACATTTCTAATGTCTGTTGTTTTACCAACATTTCTAATGTCTGTTGATTTACCAACACTTCTGATGTCTGTTGTTTTACCAACACTGCTGATGTCTGTTGTTTTACCAACACTGCTGATGTCTGTTGTTTTACCAACACTGCTAATGTCTGTTGTTTTACCAACACTGCTGATGTCTGTTGTTTTACCAACACTGCTGATGTCTGTTGTTTTACCAACATTTCTGATGTCTGTTGTTTTACCAACATTTCTAATGTCTGTTGTTTTACCAACACTGCTAATGTCTGTTGTTTTACTAACACTTCTGATGTCTGTTGTTTTACCAACACCTTTGATGTCTGTTGTTTTACCAACACCTTTGATGTCTGTTGTTTTACCAACATTTCTAATGTCTGTTGTTTTACCAACACTTCTGACGTCTGTTGTTTTACAACACTTCAGTGTGTTACACATTTCTAATGTCTGTTGTTTTTACCAACATTTTCTACCACATATGTCTGTTGTTTTACCAACACTGTTGATGTCTGTTGTTTTACCAACACTGCTGATGTCTGTTGTTTTACCAACACTGCTGATGTCTGTTGTTTTACCAACACTGCTGATGTCTGTTGTTTTACCAACACTGCTGATGTCTGTTGTTTTACCAACATTTCTGATGTCTGTTGTTTTACCAACACTTCTAACATCTGTTGTTTTACCAACACCTTTGATGTCTGTTGTTTTACCAACACTGCTAATGTCTGTTGTTTTACCAACACTTCTAATGTCTTTTGTTTTACCAACAATTCTAATGTCTGTTGTTTTACCAACAATTCTAATGTCTGTTGTTTTACCAACAATTCTGATGTCTGTTGTTTTACCAACACTGCTGATGTCTGTTGTTTTACCAACAATTCTAATGTCTGTTGTTTTACCAACACTGCTGATGTCTGTTGTTTTACCAACAATTCTAATGTCTTTTGTTTTACCAACAATTCTAATGTCTTTTGTTTTACCAACACTGCTAATGTCTGTTGTTTTACCAACACTTCTAATGTCTTTTGTTTTACCAACAATTCTAATGTCTGTTGTTTTACCAACAATTCTAATGTCTGTTGTTTTACCAACAATTCTGATGTCCGTTGTTTTACCAACACTGCTGATGTCTGTTGTTTTACCAACACTGCTGATGTCTGTTGTTTTACCAACACTGCTGATGTCTGTTGTTTTACCAACACTGCTGATGTCTGTTGTTTTACCAACACTGCTGATGTCTGTTGTTTTACCAACAATTCTAATGTCTGTTGTTTTACCAAACACTTCTGATGTCTGATCTCTATTACATTTGTTTTCTCAGCTTCTTTTGTGGTAGTGATTAGAAAATATATGATGGCGATCAGCTTTTCCACACACAGACCAAATTTTGTGCCTAGGAGTTTTGTAAATGATTTTGTCCTCATTTCTAGCATTTCCCACCTTAACATCTTGGCGTTCACCTGAAATATGTACACTGTATCATTCATTACACCTAGTAAACACTATGAGACTTAAGTACAACCTGAATGACAAGTTTGCATACATGATTTTGAAGAAAAAAACCCATTTGGGCAGCCAAACTTCTTGAAAACATATTACATACTTTTCCCTTTCATAGAGACTACAGGTTTCTATGCTAAGAGCTTGTCAAGGATGAAGACAACCTCAACATGGTATTTCAGAGCAGAAGGGCGTTTTAATGGAATCCTTAGTTCCTGCTTACTTCAATAACTGACAACGATTTTGGTCCGCATCAGGTGGACACTGGCTTGTCTGTGGAACTGGTTCCAGATCGAAAAAAGAACAAAAATGACGGAATGCTACACATTTAAACAATTACTAGTTTAAATGTTTGTTTGCAGGTTTGCAAGTCCAACACAGAAGACAGGCTGTGGTGGATTTCATACCAAAGCTGTCACTGTCATTATTATCTACGCCCCAGCTTTCTATTCAAAGCAGAATAAGGCAGAATTAAAAACAAAAGGACATACATATTTCGAACAAAGTTTTAAGAAAATACTCATCACACACAACCAGACTGGCTAAGCTCAAAGCCACCTAAAATAAGTCTAGCTTGCGAAACTCTGTGTTTAAACAACAGTATAGGAATCTTTGATAGAAGCTATACTAAAATGGACGAGATATCAACAAAGCCAATAGAGCCCAGACAAGAAGTCAGCCACCTACACAGAAAAGCGGCAAGAGAGAAACAAACAGGAAACAATCTTTGGACAAAAGAACAGTAACTAATGCTTGTGACACGACATAGTCCTTTACCCAATCAAAAACATCAAAACATTCAATATACTTATCAAATCTTCCTACTACTACTACTTCTTCTTCTTCTTCTTCTTCTTCTTCTTCTTCTCTCTCTCTCCTCTCTCTCTCTCTCTCTCTCTCTCTCTCTCTCCTCTCTCTCTCTCTCTCTCTCTCTCTCCCCTCTCTCTCACACACATACACACACAGACACACACACACACATACACACACACACATACACACACAGACACACACACACACACACATACACACATAGACACACACACACACACACACACACACACACACACACACACACACACACACACACACACACACACACACAAACACACAGACACAGACACACAGACATACACGTACGCACGCGCGCACGCTGATCTTGTTTATCACACTTTGAAGATGGATTATGTCACGAGCTCTTTACAACTGCCAGAACAAAGTCAGGACATTGTGTTTGGTCTGAGGTGGAGTGACGTCAGTTTGAGCAAAACTGTAGAGCTCCCTCAACCCACTCTACTGCTTTACTACACTCTCTGCTAACCCACTCTACTGCTTTACTACACTCTGCTAACCCACTCTACTGCTTTACTACACTCTGCTAACCCACTCTACTGCTTTACTACACCCTCTGCTAACCCACTCTACTGCTTTACTACACTCTCTGCTAACCCACTCTACTGCTTTACTACACTCTGCTAACCCACTCTACTGCTTTACTACACTCTCTGCTAACCCACTCTACTGCTTTACTACACTCTCTGCTAACCCACTCTACTGCTTTACTACACTCTCTGCTCACCCATTTCTACTGCTTTACTACATTCTTTGTAACCCATTTCTACTGCTTTACTACACTCTCTGCTAACCCATTTCTACTGCTTTACTACACTCTCTGTAACTGTTTCTACTGCTTTACTACACTCTCTGTAACCTTCTACTGCTTTACTACACTCTCTGTAACCTTTTTCTACTGCTCTACTACAAGCTTTACCTCAATCTCTGTATCACATTTCTACTGCTTCACTACAATACAGGGACAGTCAATTTAGTTATCGTGTTTGATATACGATCAGCACACTAGACAAGTAGTGTAGTTTCCATCAAAAGCCATACTATTATAAATCACATAGAAGGAAACGGATTCGACTCTTTCATAGCAATGCTCGCTTAGAGAGCGAGTTAAAAAAAATCTTTTCCTTAAATATCTGAGCTGAGAACCAAAAAAAAGGAAGGGAAGGGGGATACACAGAGCAGAGCAGGACAACTCTACACGCCGAGGAATGGCTGAAAGAAGCCGAGGTTAGATGTGGTGGAGAGCTAGCTAAATCAGCTGTTTCAAAGCTGTCAAAAACAGCGTGGGTGTGAACAAATGTACACCACATGCTGTGTGGAGTGGAAGAGGGCAGGCTCTTAAAGCAGATGGTAATGGAAAACACAACGCTTACCCTCTGACTGGTGGCACTCCAATCTCTGAATCCTTCAAGAGTGGGTTCCCACAGGAAGTGACTGCTCTCTCTCTCTCTCTCTCTCTCTCCTCTCTCTCTCTCTCTCTCTCTCTTCTCTCTCTCTGTACAACTGAATGCGACACGCATTAACTATATGTAATGAGCTGTGACAAAAGAGAACAACTATTTGCTATGGTTTCCATGTCCAACTCTCGGAGACGTGATCGCGATGCATGCTTAATGAGATGTCCAGCTTCAAAGCAACGAATTTTGTTTATAGTTCTCTCTCATTCTCTCTCTCTCTCATATTTTGATTTTTCCAGAAGAGGTCAGGTATAACGATATTGTGTATAGTGTGTGTGTGTGTGTGTGTGTGTGTGTGTGTGTGTGTGTGTGTGTGTGTGTGTGTGTGTTGTACATTTGAATTTGTTAGAATATTGTTAATCATTGTTGGTTGTTTGTGTGGGAGCAGATTGAATGGAAGCGCTCTGGTTTGTAATTGCAAGATATAGCGCTCTATAAATTCCATATATTATTATTATTATTATTATTATTATTGTACAGGCCCATTCAGAATGGGCCAATTCGCATTCTCTGAGAGACACAGACAGAAAGAGAGAGACAGAGCGATAGACAGAGACAGAGAGACAAAAAGACTGAGACAGACAGACAGACAGGCCTAATGAGAACAGGTTTTATAACCGGAAGCAACCCCTGACTGGAGTCTTTGCCTATTTCAGGGCTGTACTGACGGCATCTTCTCTAGCTTTACTCCAGTCAACGCCCTCCTTCCTATGTTGGGGGTGTCCAGTCTGGGTGTGTTTGGCCTTCTGACCTTCAGGAAATCATCTGTCTTGTCTTGTGTAAAGTGGTGTGGTGTGGTGTGGTGTAGTGTGGTGTGGTGTGGTGTGGTGTGGTGTCGAGTTATGTCATGTCATTTTCAATTCAATTCAATTGTTTTAGTATCCTCTGTTTAAAGGAAATTTGTTTTTCAGTGAAAACATATCTAAGAAAGTAATAGAATACAGACATATATAGAAATGAATGCACGCGATAAAACATTTCTTAAACACACACTTACACTCACACTCACAAACACTAATTTGTCTAATATGATCTGATCTGATCTGATCTCTCCTTACCCTACCTTATCTTATTATCTTTCTGTTTGACTGTCTGTCTGACTATCTGTCTGTATGATTGTCTGTCTGCTTGTAAGCTATCAGTCCGTCTGTCTATCTATCCACCCGTTCTCTAAAACCATAACAGGAAACTTTGTTAATGATAGAGCTAGCTACCCTTTATTTTAGACTGCTCCTTCACAAGTTAAAGTTAGTGTTGTGTATCTCAATGCAATGAATATGGATGTCGGTATTCTCTTTGGACTCTCACACTAGATTTGCAAGTCAACAACAGATCAACATCCTTTCCTTTCTCTTTGACAGCCCTGCAATACAGTCACAGTCCAAGAGACAGAATGAAGACACTTTTCAGGAATGCCTTATCACATCAGAAACTACTTTTCAGATGCAGAATATTGTCCTGTCACACATGCTCTTTGTTCAGTGAAGAGACAAGGGACAGTTTTGATCTGAGTTTGAAACTTCTCTTAAGCGCATGGAGAGAGAAAGTGAGAGAGAAGAGAGAGAGAGAGAGAGAGAGAGAGAGAGAGAGAGAGAGAGAGAGAGAGAGAGAGAGAGAGAGAGAGAGAGAGAGAGGGGGGGGGGGGAGAGCTTTTAGACAGTAACGTGATAAAAAAATCATTGTGCTGTGTTTACATACCTTTTGTACTTTTAAGTGGTTTTTAATTGTTTTCCCACGCTGATGTCCCTAAAGTGAACCAGTAGTATTCTGCTTACTGAATAAAACCATCTTTAAGGATAAGACCTTTTTAAAATGCCATGTCTTATCTTCAGTATTTGTCATTTTCTTGGACAGTATCTGAAACACAAAAAGTCTGTTGTTCCTCTTCCATGTCTTCTTTCTGAAAGCCAGACTATTAAAACCATTGAAAGATGGATTTCCAGACTCCAGACACTAGACAAGTTTGTTATGGAAGACGCTTTTGGAAGGTGAAACATTCCTGAAAGTAAGACAATCAAACATTCAGAACAAACACTTTCCACAACTCTTGAGACACAAAAATGCAACTGTATGATACTATACAAATATCTACACAGTATCTAGTATACATGCCTGTTTTTGTTGTTGTGGGTTTCTTGGTAAGAGCTCCGAGGTTTACCAATGTTGCGTATGTGACCGTTTTTACCCTTCATTAAGGTCGCCACATTCTGACTTCAGAGATTAGCAATCTACAGAAGCAACATATATAGCAACAGATATTCCTTTCTAAATGAAGAACAGCTTTCTGCTTATCTAACCAAAAATAAATCAACGTTAGAAAACATGTTGGAAGCATGGCAATGAGAAGGATGATCATCAGGACTGACTGCCCTTTCTTCTAATGCCTTTAGGATCAGCCCAAATCAAAAACTAGTCAAGTCAGACACTTTAATCACCCCATGAAGGGCAATTACAATACTGACAGGCACATTGATACGTATCATTATCTCGATAGACACAAGAAAACTACATTTCAAATTGGTATGAACATTCCAAGATAAATTTTTTAAAAAAGCATCACACACACACGCGCGCACGCGCCCGCACACACACGCATGTACGCACGCACACACACACACACACGCACACACACGCACGCACGCACACACACATACACACGCACTCGCGACCATTGACTAGTAAAGACAAACTTACATCCCCCCCCCCCCACACACACACTCACACACACGCACGCACGCGCGCGCACACAAACACTCACTCACCACACACACACACACACACACACACACACACACACACACACACACACACACACACACACACACACACACACACACACACACCATAAGGACTACTGGCTAGGAAACTAGACTAAAACTGACACAACACAAAGGCAACACTTTCAACAGTGACAGTCTTTTAAAGTATTTTAAAGTGAAAAAACGTGTGCATTTAATACTACACTACAGCGCACGACGTTAGCAGGGTAGTAAAGGACACTTACACATGGGGCCACTGGAAGACAGCTATTAGTCTGGCACTGCACCAACTTGGAGGGAAAGCTGTGACATTAATTTAATAGTGTTCACGTCTCTCAAAACTAAAGACAAGACGCACATTGTGTTTTGTCTGTATGTCAAATGATGTCAGTGAAGTCACTGAATTGGTACCGACTAGCAGATTTCTCCGAAATGAGCCAGTTTGTTTCACCCAAATGTCTGCTGCCACATACCTACCAATCGTCTCTTTGTATGCTTGTTTCGTTGTGAGTTACTTGAAATGGTGAGATGTGTGTTTACTTTCGATCATCGAAAACTGTGCCTGAGTCTATCGGAAGTATTGTATTTACTAAATCTTCAGATAATTTTTTACCTGAAATGAAAACGCTAGTCATTGAATGATTTCGAATACTAAAACGTCCACCAGATACAAAGTATTCTTTGAGGCGGAATTCATGCTAGAAAGAAAACCCACAACAATCCAGGTTTCAAAAGCAAGTATGAAACAAAGATAAAAAGTAAGAAACTCGATTTTTTTTAAAGTATTGAAAACAAGAATTTCAAAAAGCACCAGACATATTGAGATGAACTGTATTCAAAATAGGCCTGACTTGCCATCTTCAAGTCTGTGTGACTAAATGCAGCCATCTTCAAGTCTGTGTGACTAAATGCAGCCACCTTCAAGTCTGTGTGACTAAATGCAGCCATCTTCAAGTCTTTGTGACTAAATGCAGCCATCTTCATGTCTGTGTGACTAAATGCAGTCATCTTCATGTCTGTGTGACTAAATGCAGCCATCTTCAAGTCTTTGTGACTAAATGCAGCCATCTTCAAGTCTTTGTGACTAAATGCAGCCATCTGCTATGATGTCTACTTTCCCTCTGCCTCAGACATGTTTTGTATAATGGCCCACGGCCAAAGTACAATAACACTTTTCAGTGTTCAGTTTTCTCTAATTCTTATTTTCACTATTTTTGTTTAAGTATTAATTTTTAGATTCATCTAAGCTGTCTCAGCCGTTATGTCCACACACAATGTTAGTCCAGTTTTAAGGATGGATCCGTTTATGAGCTCTCAACGTCTCTCAGAGTGAAAACAAAACAGACATATTGTTTGGACTGCAGACAAGACAAACTCAGACTCGAAAAACGTTGACCTAGGGACAACCAGCATTCCCAATGCATGCACACAAGGATGCCTGCTGTTTCATCTGCACCCCCACTTGTTTTGCCAAAGAATCAACACCTTGCTGTGCTGGCTGCTATTTAGAACAACAAGCAGGGAACTGGGATATACACCATACCAAGTGCATGCTTAAGTCTCTAAAACACTAAACCGAAAAATGGAATAATACAACAAATGGAATAATACAAACAATGGAATAATACAAACTTTTGCTACACACTTCTGTGGTAACATATTGAACACAATCCAACCAACCACATACTGAAACAAACTCTATACCATACAAAGATAACGTGATATTGACCATTCCGGAACAAACTCGTAGGCAAAAATAAAACATAAATCGACCAAACTGCACAGAGGCTAAAGAAGGTTGATCAAGAGGATGATGCCAAAAGTCTAGATCAAAGAAAGCAGCATCCAGTCTACATTACTGCACCAAGAAAGTCAAGAGACACACATGTCACCAACAACTTAATGGACACTGTGTTTTCTCTCTCTCTCTCTCTCTCTCTCTCTCTCTCTCTCTCTCTCTCTCTCTCTCTCTCTCTCTCTCCTCTCTCTCTCTCTCTCTCTCTCTCTCTTCTCTCTCTCTCTCTTGTTAACAAAAAACCCCTCATACACGTCACAAAATACACAACCACAAGAAATGTACACAATGTATGATCACCCAAAGCTGTTCAAAGGCACATTAGCAACCATACATCTTCCATCCTCTCTCCGCTTACGCTGACTCAAGGACAAGTGTTGGCCTGGTGCAAATTCACAACCATCAGCTGTGTTTTCAAGCCATAGCCAAGCTGGAAAAGATTCTGATACCCCTTCTGTTGAAGGCTTTCACAGAACCTCACTTGTTTCTTCTCCTTTATCGCAGCCACCACGCTATTGGGTGTGAACGTTTGATTGCGCTTTACAATTCATTCATCCATTCATTCATTCCCTACATGTCTGGCCAGATATCTCTGACATCTACTCCCAACATCGCAGTTCTCAAAACATTATCAACTTAAAAAGCTGGAGTTCGCCTTCTTCCCATCAACCTACTCGTGTCCAACATTCCCCACCATCGTCACCACCTCTACCCCCCTTCTTTCTCCACACACACACTCACAGACACACACACACACACACACACACACACACACACACACACACACACACACACACACACACACACACACACACACACACACACAAACACAAACACGCGCACACGCACACACAAACACACACACACAAACACACATACCCCACACAAACATGCGCGCGCGAACACAAACACACCAGCACCACCACCAGCACCACCATCACTACTACTACTACAACTACTTCTACTACTACTTCTACTACTACTTCTACTAACTACTACTACTACTACTACTACTACTACTACTACTACTACTACTACTACTACTACTACTACTACTACTAATGTATGGAATTTATATAGCGCTGAATCTTGTAAAGCAACAAATCAAAGCTACTAACTACTACTACTACTACTACTACTACTACTACTACTACTACTACTTTCTACTAGTACTACTAGTACTACTACTGCTGCTGCTGATGTTGCTGGTGTTGTTGTGGCTGTTATTGTTGGAGAAGAAGAACAACAACAGCAACGTTGATGCTGGTGATCATGATTATACTACTCTTCTTTTTCTCCTTCTCTCTCTCTCATATATATATATATATATATATATATATATATATATATATATATATATATATATATATATATATATATATATATATATATATATATATATATATCTGTGTGTGTGTGAACTTTTATTATCAAAATTGTCCTGTGTTGCTGTAGATTCCCCCCTTGCATTGTCAGTGTACTCCTATATGACATTCCAGTGCATTGTTTAATCTCTAGGTACAACTCCTACATTGTTTTCCTAACCTTTTGACGCGCTTGGAGAAAGCACGAACTCTGATTTCTATGTGACCTGAACGAAATGCAATGAGAAAAGGCTGTGACAGTTTCAGATGGGAACAGTCATTCATTAGACAGACACACTGCATCACGTTTGTGTGTGCAAACAGTCCTGATGTTTACAGTCACCACCATTGAAAGATGATACAGTCCCACAGCCTGTTTGTCTGTTGTCTGTTGTTTGTCTATGTCGACCTTTGTGTCTGTCTGTGTGTTTCGAAATGATTTTGTCAGCTTTTGTTTCCCGATTTCTCTAAAAGAAAAGAGTAATCAAAACAAACAAAACAAAGCAAACAAGAAATAAGGAGGAAAACTCAACTGTTTTCACAACCATCACTACTATACTGCAGCTAGGATCATTACTTCTACTAAGTACTACTGATTTTTTCTGTGTGACCTAAATGACAAAAATGCTAAAAGGCTGTGTCACTTTCAGATGAGAACTGTAGTTTATAAGACAGACACCCGTCATCACGTTTGACGTATGTATACTGTCCTGGTGGCTAGAGTGACCAGTCTGCTACAACAAGAACGCAGGGGACTGGTTCCCAACCACAATTGAAGTACGCCAAGGATGTCTGCTCTCCATCAGCCCCTTGAATATATTCTTAGAGAGATTTATGACTGATGCACTTGAAACCCACGAGGGAACAGTCGACAGTGGCGGCAGGACAATTACAAACGTACGTTTTGCCAAGGACACCGACAGCCTAACTGGACAAGAGCAGGAGCAGGTCAACTTGGTCAGTCACCTTGATGAGGCCTCTTCGGCGTGTGGCATGCAGGTCAGTGCAGAGAAAACCCAGTTGAAGACAAACAGGACGAATGGCATCAGTACTGCCATTACCATACACAACAACAAAATTAAGACTGTCCATAGCTTTAGATATCTGGATGAAGGATCCAAAACTGCAGCATTCTCCAGGACAGCCCAGACCACACTGCAATGACCAGACTGAACGTCCTCTGGAACGAGAGGAACATCGCCATCGGCTTCAAGATCAGGCTGATGTAGCAATGGAGATGAGACGCTTCCGCAAACTCGTTGGTGTCCTTAGTATTTCGTACAGAGATCACACTACCGAGGAGGCAATTAAGACCAGAATTAAAACACCATCTTACCCCATGAAGAGCTTCAGTGAAAAAACGCAAACTTGTGGTAGCCTGCAGGCACGTCACACGAACATCTGGACTGGCCAAGACTGCCCTACAGGGAACAGTACAAGGAGGGAGACGAAGAGGCAGACAGAGAAAACGATGGGAAGACAACATCACAGAGTGGACTGGCCTGAGTGGAACTACGTGCAACAGAAAGCTGAGGTCCAAACAGAAATAGAAAAACATCAATACAACAGCTAATGCAAAGCAGAATATGGACAAAAAACTGGAAAGCAAAGTTGTAAAAAAATACAAAATCACACTAATGGCTTTTCTTCTTCGTCGTCGTCGTCGTCGTCGTCTTCTTTTTCTTCTTCTTCTTCTTCTTCTTCTTCTTCTTCTTCTTCTTCTTCTTCTTCTTCTTCCTTCTTCTTCTCCTTCTTCCTCCTGCTCATCCTCTTCCCTCTTCTCTGTATCCAAATTTGGCATTTCACCGCTCCTTACGTGTCTTTGTTGTCTAAGATCCCTACATCAAACTTAACAAATTAAATGAATGAAAGAAGGATAACAATATTAAGAACAGGAGAAAAGAAAGAAAGCAAGACAGACAGACAGACAGACAGAAAGAAAGAAAGAAAGAAAGGAAGGAAGAATGAAAGAAAGAAAGGAAGAAGAAAGAAAGAAAGAAAGAAAATAAAAACCACAAAAGGTGCAAAAACAAATAAAAGGTTATACACAAACAAAGGAAGGTGGAAAAGAAACACACGAAACAAAACAAAAAAGAAAAGGCAAAGAAGGAAGAACAGAGAAGAAGGATTGCAAGAAAATAAGATCACCATGTCCCCTGAAAACTTTTGCATACTCTTAAAACAAGCAAAAACAATCAACTAACCGCATCCCACCCCCCTCCCGCTAAAAAAAAAAGAAAGAAAAGAAAAGAAAAGAAAAGAAAAAACACAAACTCCACAAAACAGACAGAAATACCACCCCGCAAAAAAGGGAATAAAATAGGGGGGGGGGGGGGGGGAGAATGGTTATAAGAAGAATAATTCACGAAGTACACTGTCAGATTTTTTAAGATACTCTTTAAACAAGCAAAACAACCAACAAAAGAAACACATAACACAGATACGGAAATTGTGTGTGTGTGTGTGTGTGTGTGTGTGTGTGTGTGTGTGTGTGTGTGTGTGAGAGAGAGAGAGAGAGAGAGAGAGAGAGAGAGAGAGACAGACAGACAGACAGACAGACAGACAGACAGACAGACAGAGACAGACCGAGGGAGGGAGGGAGAGAGAGAGAGGGGGGGGGGGGGGGAGGAGAGAGAGAGGGGTGGAGGGAGAGACGGAGACAGAGAGTTTTCTTTTATTCCAGTCACAACACTTGCCCGTGTTTAAATCGCCTTGCTGGGAAAGGACAGACAGACAGACGGACAAACAGACAAACAGACAGACAGACTGACTGACTGACAAACAGACAGACCGACAGACAGACAGAGAGTTAAGAAATCAACTGCCTGAAAGAAAACAGACTTATTCAAAAAAGCAAAGAAAACTGGCAACAAAAATAAACAAAACCAAACAGCCTTTTACTCCAGGAGAACGTAACAAAAAAAATCATCCAGAAGCACTTACAACCGACCTGAAAGGTTCACACACACACACACAACACACACACACACACACACACACACACACACACACACACACACACACACACACACACACACACGCACACACACACACACACACACACATACACACACACATGCACACACACACACACACACATACACACACACACACACACACAAACTCAAAATATAAAACGACATAAACAATGCAAATGGACATGATGGAAACGATAAAGGAAAATCCCTTTTCGTGCGTGTTGACAGATTGCTGCACTATCCTGACCTCCCTGCATTTCAAGCCAAAAACTCTTCTGCTTTCTGAGCCTACATACACAGGAAAATAAATCACATACAGACAGAAAAACAGAAATAAATCAACAAATAAAAAATACCCGCACAAAAGAAAAAAGCCAAAACGGACATAAAAATCACAATAATGGCTTTTAAATGTCCATTTTCTAGAAGATGTTGCGCCTTTCATTTCCATAACTGTAAAGGTCGTTTCTCACACTCACCTATTTCTGTGAAAGAACCGTTTCTTTATGTAGGTTGCTCTTGTCTGTGTCTTTCGTTTTTAGAAACAAAAAAAAGACAGTTAGCTATTGGAAACAAATGGAGCTGATGCAGCTGCAGGGCTTTGTATTACAGCTGCTGTGCAGACAGGCAGGCAGGCAGTATGGTGAGAATCAGGAGGCACACACAGGCAGGCAGTATGGTGAGAATCAGGAGGCACACACAGACAGACAGGCAGTATGGGGAGAATCAGGAGGCACACACAGACAGACAGGCAGGCAGTATGGGGAGAATCAGGAGGCACACACAGACAGACAGGCAGCAGTATGGGGAGAATCAGGAGGCACACACAGACAGTATGGGGAGAATCAGGAGGCACACACAGGCAGGCAGTATGGAGAGAATCAGGAGGTACACACAGGCAGGCAGTATGGAGAGAATCAGGAGGCACACACAGACAGACAGTATGGGGAGAATCAGGAGGCACACACAGGCAGGCAGTATGGGGAGAATCAGGAGACACACACAGACAGACAGACAGACAGTATGGGGAGAATCAGGAGGCACACACAGGCAGGCAGTATGGGGAGAATCAGGAGGCACACACAGACAGACAGACAGACAGGCAGTATGGGGAGAATCAGGAGGCACACACAGACAGACAGACAGACAGGCAGTATGGGGAGAATCAGGAGGCACACACAGACAGACAGGCAGGCAGTATGGGGAGAATCAGGAGGCACACACAGACAGACAGGCAGACAGTATGGGGAGAATCAGGAGGCACACACACACAGACAGACAGGCAGTATGGGGAGAATCAGGAGGCACACACACACACACAGACAGACAGGCAGTATGGGGAGAATCAGGAGGCACACACAGACAGACAGGCAGGCAGTATGGGGAGAATCAGGAGGCACACACAGACAGACAGGCAGGCAGTATGGGGAGAATCAGGAGGCACACACAGACAGGCAGTGGCGTTGTATTTATTAATGGATAACGACTTCTTCTTCCTCCTCCTCCTTCTTTCCCTTTAAAAAAATTGTCTTAGGTTTATTATTCTTGTGCTTGTTTTTGCCGCCGTTGTTGCTGCTGTTATCGTTGTTGTCATTGGTGTTGTCCTTGTTGTCCCTGTTCTCTTCTCCTCCTCCTCCTGCATAGTCCAATCTTGCCTTTTCAAAGTTCCTTTAGTGTCTTTCTTATCTAAGATAATTACACAAAACCAACAAATAAAATAGTTCAGGTAGATTGGTAACAAACGTTTTCAAATATAAAAAAAACAGCTACAAAAGAATTAATGAAAGAGTAAAGGAAAGAAATAAAAAGACACAAACAAACAAGAACAAAGCCAGAACAAAATTATAGCTTTTAAAAACAAAGGAAATGCTGCAAAAAAGAAAAAAATCAGATAAAGGCAAGGGAAGGAGGGAAAAATCCAAACCATGAAAAAAAAGAAGAGAAAGAAGAAAGAAAGAGAGGAAAGTTTGGGAGAACGTAAAAGAACACCTCACCCCTCTTGAATACTACTGAAACAAACAAACAAACAAACAAACAAACAAACAAACAAACAAACAAACAAAACCAGCAACTAGGAAAAGCAGAGACACCAACTGTGCTGTGCTTACTGGGAGTTTGGGAGCACAAGAAACTGACAAATCTGGACGCTTTTGGAGTGTTGTTATTGTTGTGTGGCGGTAGTGTATTGTTGTTGGTGTTGTTGTTGCTGTATTGTTGTTCTTGGTATTTTTGTTGCTGTTG
>CM054157.1:626321-633821 GCA_028751875.1 Rapana venosa
AATCTTGCTGAAATTCAGTCAGATATACCTGCAAAGACTTTAAAACCCAAATATACAAACAAAAAACATGTTACTTTATTTTACAAAGGAATACGAGCCTTTTCAATATCACCCCCTCATTTGGATTTCTCTCCCTTGGCAACGGGCCAACAGACTGGTTCTACAGTGAAACCAGCACTACTCTTGCACAGGCAGTATCTGGCATGAAATCAGGCACTGCAATCCAAATACCAATGTCTACAATGTCTCAAACCTATTTCATAACTGACTTTGTATCACTTTTTTCCTGATACTATCCCTTTTGACGATGTGCCAACAGTTAAAAAAACTGCTTTTTGCATGTGTAAGTGTACTCTATTTGAAAGTAGCTGCAATTTACAGATGTAGGTAATGGTCTTATCACTTTTTTAATAAAGGTGTTCATAAAAGGCTGAACACCCACCCAGTGGTGCTTCTGGGCTCAGATTTAACTTCTTCTGACAGTATGAAAAGCTTCTCCACTTTTAAACACACTGCATAAGGAAGTGGGCTTGAAACATAAGTTGGCTATCAAATATGTCTGAAAACAATGCACACAGCATAGTTTCTTATTTATCTATATCAATATCTATCCAACCATTTACTACCCACAGACCCACTCCAAAACATATACATTTGCCCCCCCCCCCCTTCTCCCCCCTTCCTCCAACCTGTGCATGTGTGAAAATGCATATTATATATCCTTCGGATGAGACTATAAACCGAGGCCCCGTGTGCGAACGCATGCAGAACATCTTGCGCACACGTTAAATCCTGTTCCGCTTTTCGAAAGAGTAGGTCATTGTGTGCCGGTGGGAACAGATGACAAAATTTACAAAACCGCATACACACGGGTACTGGATGTAAAAAAACACATGAGTGCTTATTCCATTATCCTCGATATAAAAAAAATCATTTGAGCGCTTTGATTTGTTGCTTTACAAGGTTCAGCGCTATATAAATTCCATACATTATTATTATTATTATTATTATTATTATTATTATTATTAATATTTTATATATATATATATATATATTTACATACATACATACATACATATAGTGATACAAACATGTATGTTTGTCCATCGTGTCCTATGATGACCTCCAAAACAGCAGAGGAGGCAGCTGCTGTTTTGGAAACTGGGCAGAAATTTGATTATAGTGGAAATGAAGGTATAAGTGCACTGTTTTGTAAACTACACTCACCCCACAGACACTCTTTATACCCCTCCTTCTCCCCCACCTTCCCATCCCCCTCCGCCCCCCCCCCCCCCCCCCCATCCCCAAGCACCTCAACCCGACACCTCCTGCCTGCTGATTTTTGGATCTCGCCCCATTTCTCTCTGCCACAATTGGCAGTTTTATTTTTCTGTGCAGAATGAGCAGGAAGGATGTGGAGGAATCGGGTTGGTGAAGGAAAAACCATCAGCAAAAACATCTGAAAACAAAGCAAAATAAAATAAAGAGGAAAATAAATGTAAGCAGTTGATATTCAATATAACCCTAAAACATGTATCTTTCAGGCTTCAGTCATTGTCTCACCATGTCTTTTCCTGTTGTGTCCTGTCCTCTACTCCCTTTAACACACACACACACACACACACACGCACACACACACAAAACACACACACACACACACACACACACACACACACACACACACACACACACACAACACAAACACACACACACACACACACACAACACACACACACACACAAACACAAACAAACACACACACACATGTGCTCTTACTACATCACTCATAATCCCATTGTGCTCTTACCAACTTATTTACTGACAATAACACAAAGGCTGAATGTAGCTTTATAATAATAATAATAATAATAATAATAATAATAATAATGTATGGAATTTATATAGCGCTGAATCTTGTAAAGCAACAAATCAAAGCGCTCAGATGACTTTTTTAAATCGAGGATAATGGAATAAGCATTCATGTGCTTTAAAAAAACAACAACATCCAGTCCCCGTGTGTATGCGGTTTTGTAAATTTTGTCATCTGTTCCCACCGGCACACAATGGCCTACTCTTTCGAAAAGCGGAGCGGGATATTTAGAGAAAAAAGGAAAAGAGAAAAGAGAGAGAGAGAGAGAGCGAGAGAGAGAGAGAGAGAGAGAGAGAGAGAGAGAGAGGAGAGAGAGAGAGACAGACAGACAGACAGACAGACAGACAGAGAGATAGTGAGAGAGAGAGAGAGTGAGAGAGAGAGAGAAGACATGTAAAGTAAACACTATTCTTTTCGCCCCCCCCCCCCCCCCCCCCCCCTTCCCGCCTTTACCCTTTCCTGCAGTTTTATTCTTAGCCGTCAGCGCCAGGGCTTTATCACAGTTCTTGATTAAACCATTGACACTGGGGGCAACAGCAAAGTGAGAAGCTGTATGACCAGTGGCTTTCCCACTCATGGAATTCCACTTTACAGCTTAGTCTTTAGTGATCGACTATGACTCTCTGACTAGGAGGCTTGACTTGCACAGTGCTTATGTGCTGCAGCCCTGGGGGCTAGTTGGCCTTTGGAGAACATCTCCAACGCCGACTGTCCTTATGCCCACTTGGCCGAGAGAGTGGGAATGTACTGTGGGCAAGGCATCTCCACTATAATCAAATGTCTGCCCAATTTCCGAAACAGCAGCTGCCTCCTCTGCTGTTTTGGAGGTCATCCTCGAACACGACGGACAAACATACATTCTATTCTTGTTATACTAGAAAAGGTGTCTTGGCTCAAACCTGAAACCTGACAGGAACAAGTGAAATACTTATGTGTGCTGATGAGGCCCACGCACAAGGGACTGTGTATCCCTGTGTTGACACCATGCCGACTCAACACACACTGAAAACTGGTTACTGAATGTACTGTTTAATGCCCAAGGCTTACTGCGATATGTTTAGATGGCACAGAGCTACTTCTATATAACTGACAGGCACCATTCCGAGGTTCCAGGCATTCTCACGATTGGCTCACACTTCTCTCGCTGAGGTTGTTGCTATGGTAAACAACCCCAGAGAGGTTTTTTTGTTTTTTTTAAAGAAAAAAAAGCAGCTGAAAAACAGTATTTTCAATGATTATGATGCTCTAAAATACTTACAGCAATGATACTGCCCCCAAAAATAAGCCAGCAGCTTTCCAAAATACCGCGCCAAAATGTCATAGGCTACACATAAGAGTTAGCAAAAGCCAGATTTCCTTCTATTTTCATATTTAACTCTTGCATTCGTACTGCACCTCCTAAAGCATCCACAGATATAAAAATTACTTTTGTGAAAGACTAGCCCTTGACTCAAAACTCAGGGCAATTTGAACAAATTTGGTAGGTTTAAACTTTTCTTAAACTTTTTCAGCAACCACTGTCCTTTGTCGTCTGCTAGCTGCCTGATCACGATATGCAAGCACAGGGTCAACACTGTAGGAACACAAGCAATCCTCATTTGATGATCATTTCCCACTTTCTCATCATTACCTGGTGTTAATCTGTGGCCTCAATCCAAAAAACAAGTACATAATGCATCTTTTCATACTTTAAAAATATGTGAAAACCAAACATTTTTCTGTCTCGGACTCTTTAAGAAGATACTACGTGACCCGGAACCTAACCCTTATATGTAACCTTAGTGAATGCTACAGCCGACGATGACCTGATAGGCCTCAGTCAGAAGATGACCATCTTACAGGCTTCACTTATCCCTACCTACCTGGTGTTATAGCAAACACTGTTCAATTAGAGAGGCACGGAGAAAACACGAAGCAGATGGACACCCAGGGCCAGAGGAACACAGATTGAAGTCTAGAAACGGGTTCACTGGTAACTGGATTTACCGGAGAGACCCACGGTGCCCGTTTGTTTCGTATATTTACTTCGATTTCTTGTTTGCCTGTTTGTTTTACAAAGGCTTGTTTACAGCTTCCTGGTTGGTTTCTCTGGAAAAGAACTGCCCAAACCACTCCATGTGCGGGGAGCAGGATAGCTCAGTGGTTAGAACGTTGAGCTCGTGATCTCACGGCCGGGTTCGAACCACCGCCTGTTCAAGGGGATTTATCCCAGGAGGTAGCAACAGAACCGACTCCACACCCTCGAAAGTCCTTCGGGTAATCTATAAACCGAGGTCCCCTGTGCAAACGCACGCAGTGATGGCTATGGATGATACCACCTGCCTTCCTTCTTGTTCTGTGTCTTGTTTGGTGTGGTGTCTCATGGTATGTTGTGATAATTATGTTACATGGTGCTAAACTGCGTTATGCTCTATCATCTGACGTTATGTTAATGTTATGTTGCAAAGTGTCGCGTTGCAGTGCAGAGCAGTGCACTAGACATACGGAACGACTCTTTTCTACTGTACACTATCCATTTACCTGTAACAGTGGCTTTGTTTCTATAGATTTTCGTCTGTATTTATTTGTGTGCTGTGTGTATGCCAGGCACGGAATCTCAGCTAACCCTCACATGCGGAACACGAGCACCCAGACTACAACTCAAGTCTAGTGAAACATACGAAAAGTCCGCTTTTAGAAGGGACCAAACCCGCAACCTCTACCGTGTTTGGAGGGGAGCGTTACCGCTAAACCACAGATCCACCTTGTAACATTTTTTTGCGGGGTACGATACGATACCACACCGCACCACACTACTCTACACTACACCACACAACACCACATCACACCTCAGTAGACCACACCACACCACACTACACCACACCGCACCACTCTACACCACACCACACCACGCCACTCTACACCACACCACACCATACCACACCACTCTACACCACACCACACACTCTACACCACACCACACCACTCTACACCACACCACACCACTCTACACCACACCACACCACTCTACACTCCTGAAAATCTGCCTTCTCTCTTTACAAATATGGCCCACTGCTTTCAAGATATCCAAAATTGGATGATACAGAACAAATTACAGCTAAATGCAGATAAAACAGAAACCATGCTTGTAGGGACCAAACACAAACTCTCTTCCATCACAACAGCTTCAATACAACTTGGCAATGCATCAGTCCCTTTATCCACTGCTGTGAAGTATCTAGGGGTCATTATTGACAACACACTCTCTATGCAAAAATTCATCACTCAGACCTGCCAGTCCTGCTACTATCAATTACGGCGTATTAGTGCAATTCGAAAGTACCTGTCCACAGATGCAACATCCAAACTTGTTGCGTCTCTCATTCTTTCACGTCTGGACTATTGCAACTCTCTGTTGGCTGGTCTGCCAGCATCATCTATCCAATCCCTTCAACGTATACAAAACTCTGCAGCTCGTCTAATCCTCAGAAAGAAAAAAATCTGAGCATATTACCCCTCTCTTGCAATCTCTCCACTGGCTGCCTGTGCCACAGAGAGTAAACTATAAGATCAGTACCCTCTGTTACAAATGTCTCCACAAAACAGCACCCGCCTACCTCTGTGAATGTCTTCACTTGTACACTCCTTCTCGTTCTCTCCGCTCTGCTGCAGATACCTTGTCCTTACGAATACCTAGATTCAACCAATCCACCATCGGCCGTCGCTCTTTCTCTATTTTTGGTCCATTGATGTGGAATGATCTCCCTCTCTCTCTCCGCCAAAAGCCTTCTTATGACACTTTTAAATCCAGTCTCAAGACATATTTATTTCAAACCTAAGATTTTCCTCTCCTGCCTCATCTCATAGTTTTTCCCTGCCTTCAACAACCAAGATTCTATTGCCCTGCCAGGGTGTGTGACCTGTGTTGTGTGTGTGTGTGTGTGTGTGTGTGTGTGTGTGTGTGTGTGTGTGTGTGTGTGTGTGTGTGTGGTGTGCGTGTGTGTGTGTGCGTGTGTGCACATTTGGACTTGATGGAACTATTGCTTGTCACTGGTTGTATGACTGTAAGAATGAGTTGAGTGCAAGCGCTTTGATTTGTCTCTGCAAGATATAGCGCTATATAAATTCCATTTATTATTATTATTATTATTATTACACCACACCACACCACACCACTTACACCACACCACACCATACACACACTCTACACACCCCACACCACACCACTCTACACACACCACACCACTCTACACCACACCACAGCATCTACACCACACCACACCACCACTGTACACCACACCACACCACACCACTGTACACCACACCACACCACTCTACACCACACACACACCACTCTACACCACACCACACCACTCTACACCACACCACACCCCACCACTCTACACCACACAACATCATACCACACCACTCTACACCAAACCACACCATACCACTGTACACCACACCACACCACTCTACACCACACCACACCACTCTACACCACACCACACCACTTACACCACACCCACCACACCACACCACAACCACACCACTCTCACACCACACCATACCACACCACTCTACACCACACCACACCACACCACTCTACACCACACCACACCACACCACTCTACACCACACCACACCACACCACTCTACACTAAAAAGCCACTCTGATAGGGAAACAAATACAGCTGCAGAAAAAAAAAAGGTGAAAGGGTAGCGCAGCGCTAAGTGGCGACGCGTTCTCCCGCTCTCCCCGGGGAGAGCAGCCCGAATTTCACGGAGAGAAATCTGCCGTGACTTAAAGTGGTATGAAATAAAATCTGAGCGCTTTGATTTGTTGCTTTACAAGATTCAGCGCTATATAAATTCCATACATTATTATTATTATTACACTACACGACACAACACCACACCACAACTCAGTACACCACACCACACAACACTACACCACACCACCACCACTCTAAACCACACCACACCACACTACTCTACACTACACCACACCACACCACACCACGCTTCGCATCGCTACACTACACTACACCACACCACACCACGCCAATCTACACTACACTACACTACACCACAACACACCACGCCACGATTCGCATCGCTACACTACACTACACTGCACTACGCTACACTACACTAACTGCACTACACTGCACTACACCGCACTACAGTACACCGCACTACACTACACTACACTACACTACACCACTTTACACTACACTACACTGCACTACACTACACCGCACTACACTACACTACACTACACCACTTTACACTACACTACACTACACTAGACTACACTACACTACACTAGACTACACCAATTTACACTACACTACACTACACTGCACTGCACTACACTACATTACACTACACTACACTACACTGCACTCAACTGCACTACACTACACTACACTACATTACACTACACTACACTGCACTGCACTACACTATACTACACTACACTACACTGCACTACACTGCACTTCACCGCACTACACTACACTACACTACACTACACTACACTACACTACACCGCACTACACTGCACTACACTACACTACACCGCACTACACTACACTACATCGCACTACACCACACTACACCACACTACACTACACTACACTACACCA
>CM054157.1:643821-653821 GCA_028751875.1 Rapana venosa
AAATCATTATTTACTGAATGATCGGTATTGATTAGTCTTTCAGCTTAAGTACAGAAATGCTTGTTCATACATTCAACTGATAAATTCATAGCTGAATGGGGACAGGATGTGGATAATTTACCTGATAATTGATTTATTGCTCTCCATAGAGATTTAGGGTCTTTTTTAGATGCAATAAGTTCAGAAAAGTAGTTTTTATTGGCTGCTCTTTTCATAGCTGTTAGAATGTTACGCTGTTGTTTAAACTGATTACTTTTTCCTGTTGATTTCAATAATCTATCACGAATTGCTATGGCTTTATTGATTTCATCAGTTAGCCATGGTGGCTTATCTTTTGGCTTAACACGTTTAATCCTAATAGGTGCATGCTTGTCAACAATAGAAGCAAAAGTATGGTACCGTGTTTCCGGAGCTTTGTCAGGATCAGTATATTGATAAACATCAGTGAAGCTTGCCACACATAAGTCAGACAAAAAGGCTTTATACCCTTTTTTGACCAGGTAAGACATATTGGGAAATGATCACTAATTCCAATAACTGGTGCAGTCAATTCTATCACATTAGTTGGGTTGGTGGTATAAATATGATCAATAAGTGTCTCTGAATGGGATGGTTTTTTCTGGTTGGAGTGTCAACCAGTTGGGATTTGCTTCCATTTATCATCATCATCATCATTAGCCATTACACCCAGCGGTGTGTAGGGCAGCATCAAAGCGCTTCCACTCCTGCCTATCCTGGGCCAACCTAGTCACTGATCCCCAAGAGTGCTGCATGGCCTTCATCTCACTTTCTACAGTTCTCCTCCACGTTGCTTTTGGTCTTCCTTTCTTTCTCCTTCCTTCTGGGGTCCAGTGCAATGCTGTTCTTGTGATTGACTGTGGGTCTCTTCGGAGGATGTGCCCAATCCACTTCCACCGTCGTCTGGTGATGATGGTTCCCATGTCTTCTTGCCTGCATCTCCGTAGTAGGTCTTCATTGGAGATCTTCTCTGGCCAAAAGATCCGGAGAATTCTTCGCAGGCATATGGTGTGGAAGGATCGAAGTTTGGTAAGATCCACTTCCGTCATCCTCCAGCACTCAGAACCGTACAGGCGCGTAGACACAACACAGCTCTGGTATAGCTTCAGCTTGGTGTTGGTGCTGTACTGAGTTGATCTCCAGATATTGTTCATCTCCCTAAACACATTCCTGGCCTTGCCCAGTCTGTTGTGGATGTCTTCTTTTGTGCCGCCCTCTGGTTTGATGCTGCTGCCAAGGTATGTGAACTTGTCTGTCTGGCGCAGGTCAGTTCCATTCACTTTCACAGGGGCTGGTGTGTTCACATTGAGCGACATTGTCTCTGTTTTCTTGGTGCTAATACGAAGCCCCACTTGCTGTCCGAATGTTTGGAGTCTGTTGGTCTTCTCCTGGATATGTTGGTGTGTGTGGGACAGCAGCGCCAGGTCATCCGCAAAGTCAAGGTCGTCTAGTGTTGAGAACAGGCTCCAGCGAATCCCTCTTGGGGTGTCTTCTGTCATCTTCCTCATCACCCAATCAATGGCCAGATTGAAGAGAACTGCTGACATCACACATCCTTGTCTTACTCCAGTCTAGACTTCGAAGACATTTATCTTGAGGCTTATTTAGGTCAATGTTGAAATCTCCAAGCAACATTATTTTAGTTGAGTAATTTGATACATCATCCATTATGAGACCAAAGCGGTCAAACCAGTTTATCCTTGGCTGGGATTTCTATATAATTATAAAGCCAAGTAGAATGGGTTTACTTCCTTTTAGTTGAATCTCCAACCAGAGACATTCAATGTCATATGTATCAGAAAAATTTACAAGAGAGTTGTTTACAGACCTATGTACATAATTATATGACCAAACCAGTTTCAAGCTTGTTTTAGCATCTCTCCGAATGACATTGTATTCAGGAATTGATATTATATTGTCAGTGACTTTATTAGATAACCGTGATTCAGAAAAACCAACGACGTGAAAGTGGTCATTTGCATTTGATAAAACATAAGAAATATCGGATACTTTATTCAACAGATGACAAATATTCAGATAGCCTACTTTCAATCCAAATTTGTTCAACCATTTATCGTTATTGACATTGCTAGCCATGGTTTCCCGAAAAGGAAAAAGAACAGCACGATTAAAGAGAGAGAGAGAGAGGGAGGGAGAGAGAGAGAGGGAGGGAGAGAGAGGGAGGGAGAGAGAGAGAGGGGAGGAGGGGGGGGGGGCACGGAGAAAGAGAAGCCATTATTTATATTATTTAGAGTTAAACAGCTGAAGTGGCTGGTGAAGGAATGAATGAATACCTTTAATACGCAAGGATAAAGACTTTCGGCCAAGCCTAGTCATACAATCTATCCTAATAAACATACATGCACCAAAATACCAATGAAATACAAAAATATAAAACAAATCAGAAAAAAATACACATAATGCTACCTCCCCCCCCCCCCCCCCCCCCACACACACACACACAATCATATTACAATCTAATCTGCGCACTGCTATCGATAAACCCTTTAAAACAACAACAACAACAGCACACACACACACACACACACACACACACTCTCTCTCTCTCTCTCTCTCTCTCTCAAAGCGAAAATAGAACAACCAACATATAGATGTTCCCAAATATTTCGGCTTTCACCTTCTTCAGGAGTTCTTTTATTAAAATGACGTGATGGAATGACGTCAATCACAAGTAAGTAAGTCTTCAATTTATACCAGACAACCCTAAAATAGGAGACTGAACACGAGAGCGAGCGAGCGAGCGAGCGAACGAGAGAGAGAGAGAGAGAGAGAGGGAGAGAGAATCAATCACAATCACAAATATACGTAATTATGACGCTTTGTTATGACATCTCAAGTCACGTCATACTGAGACGACGTCAGACAGACAGACACAGCGAGAGAGAGAGAGAGAGAGAGAGAGAGAGAGTGTGTGCGTCCGTGCGTGCGTGCGTCCGTGCGTGCTTGCGTGCGTGTGTGTGTGTGTGTGTGTGTGTGTGTGTGTGTGTGTGTGTGTTGTGTGTGTGTTTAAAACAGGTTGTTTTGAATAAATATCAGATAATATTGCAGCTTTATTAAGACAATCAAAAGGCATAGAATATTTTGGACACAATAATACGTCTTCAGCACTGTAACTCTATCTTCAAAATGTTCAAAGATCCTCCTCTTATGTTTCTCTTTTTTCGTTCCTTGTTCTGAACTGCAAAAATGTAATGCTCAGTTCATCAAGTGTATGTACGTTTCTTCTCTTCCATAATACATTCTGACAGGAGATCCACACAGCTGTTAGGCACCTAGCACCCTTTCCTGGCACCAGTCCCATCCAAATCATCATCATCATCATCATCATCATCATCATCAACAACATCGTCGTCATCGTCGGCATCATCATCATTAACATCATCATCAACATCATCATCATTAACATCATCATCAACATCATCATCATTAACATCATCATCAACATCATCGTCGTCGTCGTCGTCATTATCATCATCGTTGTCGTCATCATCAAACAACATCATCATCATCACCGTCGTCGTCGTCGTCGTCATCATCATCATCATCATCATCAACATCATTGTCGTCGTCATCATCATCATCAACATCATTGTCGTCGTCATTATCATCATCATCGTGGTCGTCAACAGCAACAGCAGCATGCTACCAGGTCTAGAGACTGCAGCATGCAGGCACATTCCTTTCAGGGCGGGGCAGAGCTAGACGTGGTCATCGGGCACTGCATGTATGTAGTATACATGTGTCTATGTATGTATGTATGTATGTAGCTGGGATGTGCTGCATGTTCGGAGATGTAGGGAGGAACTGGTGATAGGCGCTGGAGAAAGAAAAAGAAGAAGAGAAAAGGGAGCATAAGAAAAGCATGCATATGGCCATAGGTTTCTTCCATTTTAGGAAACTTGTCACACACACACAGAGAGAGAGAGAGAGAGAGAGAGAGAGAGAAGAGAGAGAGAGAGAGGAGAGAGAGAGAGAGAGAGAACTCTGAACTCTGAAATTTAATGAATGCAGGCCAACAGCCCCTTTCATGGGGGGGAACATAAACATTGTTCTGACATGATATATAACATGATCAAGAATCACAATACTGGTACTACATGAACATGTTCACTGAAAGAAAAAAACACAAATAAAACAAACAACTGCTGATTGGAGATGGAAACAATCTTAATCCTGGAGGTGATTCACTTTTAATTACTCATAGTATCGATAAAGTTCTGTCTGAGTTTGAATGCAGCTAAAAGGAATTTTGCAAGATTTACTAGAGATGCTTGTGAATTGCAAGCTAGTACACTGACAAGCGCTTTGTCTAGGTTAACACCAACATCAACGTTAAGTTTGTACTGCTGTCTAATGTCCTGGTCTAGGGGACATCTAAATACAAAGTGTCCTTTATCTTCTTTCCTGTCTAGATATGCAGGGCATGCGGTATTCTCATTTGTAGGTGAAAAGCGATATTTGTGTACATTCAACTGTGATACACCCATCCTGAGGTGTGCCAGGATATTTCTGTAACCTTCAACGTATAGAATATCAACATAACGTTCTATCACAATTACGTGTTTAATTCTACCATATATGGAAAATCGTGGGTTTGAATCCATGTGGTTTCGCCAATGGTAACAGAAACCGCTATGTAGCCTTTCTTTAAGCTCTTTCATAAAAGTCTTTTCATAGCCACATCCAAAGAGCCAGACTTGTTCAAACCCATTGTCATAAAGACCATTCTCACATGGCCTTTCTCATGCACAGAGAGAGAGACAGAGACAGAGACAGAGAGACAGACAGAGAGAGACAGAGACAGAGAGACAGACAGACAGACCGACAGACAGACAGACTCAGACAGCAGTCAGACACAGATGGTGAGACAGCGGGATACAAGAAGGCAGACTGACAGAGAGACAACACTTAAAAGGCTTCGCTCAGTGTCAGTGCTCTTAATTAGAAATATTGCTGACACTCATTTACATTTATATTAGTGCAACAGAAGACAGGCTAATTTATAGTGGAAAAGAAGACAGGCTAATTAATAGTGGAAAAGAAGACAGGCTAATTTATAGTGGAAAAGAAGACAGGCTAATTTATAATGGAAAAGAAGACAGGCTAATTTATAGTGGCAAAGAAGACAGGCTGATTTATAGTGGAAAAGAAAACAGGCTAATTTATAGTGGAAAAGAAGACAGGCTAATTTATAGTGGAAAAGAAGACAGGCTGATTTATAGTGGAAAAGAAGACAGGCTAATTTGAAGACTTATCACCCCCCCCCCCCCCTCCCCCCTGGAAATGCGGGGCCCCTTTCAGAATAAATAGGATCTCTACCTTCTGGAAATTTTGTGCTAGAAATGTTCTCTCTTTCACTCTCTCTCTCTCTCTCTCTCTCTCTCTCTCTCTCTCTCTCTCTCTCTCTCTCTCTCTCTCCTCTCTCTCTCTCTCTCTCTCTCTATCTATCTCTCTCTCTCTCTCTCTCTCTCTCTCTCTCTCTCTCTCTCTCTCTCTCACAAGTTCACCAAGTGGGTGAGTATGTTCTCGATAGCAACGTGTTGAGGCTGACCCACACACCTGTGAATTGATCTCTCAACATGCCTTGCGCACACCAGCCTTCCCTCCCTCCCTTCTATCCAATACTGCATCATCATCAACAGCAGTCACAGCGGCTTTCAGCCTGTCTACAGACTGCAGCATGCAGGCAGGCAGGCAGTGTTCAGTGCAGTATACTGTAAGACAATGGACAGAGGAAGCAATACATGGCAGTCTAGTTCCGGCAGTACAAAAGGAAGCAATACATGGCAGTCTAGTTCCGGCAGTACAAAAGGAAGCAATACATGGCAGTCTAGTTCCGGCAGTACAAAAGGAAGCAATACATGGCAGTCTAGTTCCGGCAGTACAAAAGGAAGCAATACACGACAGTCTAGTTCCGGCAGTACAAAAGGAAGCAATACATGGCAGTCTAGTTCCGGCAGTACAAAAGGAAGCAATACATGACAGTCTAGTTCCGGCAGTACAAAAGGAAGCAATACATGGCAGTCTAGTTCCGGCAGTACAAAAGGAAGCAATACATGGCAGTCTAGTTCCGGCAGTACAAAAGGAAGCAATACATTGCAGTCTAGTTCCGGCAGTACAAAAGGAAGCAATACATGGCAGTCTAGTTCCGGCAGTACAAAAGGAAGCAATACATGGCAGTCTAGTTCCGGCAGTACAAATGGAAGCAATACATGGCAGTCTAGTTCCGGCAGTGTTTCGAAACTACGTGATCTAAGAGATGCGCGCGCATACCCAAGAAGAAAGCATGTCGTGTATGCCTCCGGAAACCGGCTTGGGTCTCTGTCTATCCGCTCTCTTAAAACACAAACAAATAATTAATACATGTCCAATAACACAATAAGGCCTGGGGTATTTTTGTCCCCTAATCATGTGCTATTTAGTTTTTCTGTTCTACCTTAACGAATTTAGCAATATTGGTGTTTTGTCATTTCTGTGCTACGTAAAATATCAATTTTCATGATACAGCCAATGAGTCAATGGAGGATGATTTGTTTAGTGATAAATATACGCTATCTATCGCAAGTTTTTACGCAAACCAAAGACAAGTAAGATACATTTAAAAAAAAAAATTCATGTTGATGAATGCCAGATTTATGTAAAACATTGTAGACTTCTTTCACAAATGAATATCCATGATATGGCTGATGCAATATTTTCGTTTTCATATTTATTTTGATACACTTTAACTTTCATCATATGTTGGTAGCAGTATGTTAACGACATTTCTCATGCGTCCATTCCCTATACCCAAATTGCTTTTGTATTGTGGCCTAAGGCCGATGTATAGTAAAAGTCTGAAGTCTAAACCCTCTGTCTATGTCTCTCTCTGTCTGTCTGTCTGTCTGTCTCTCTCTCTCTCTCTTTCTCTCTCTCTCTCTCTCTCTCTCTCTCTCTCTCTCTCTCTCTCTCTCTCTCTCTCTCGTCATCATCATAATCACAATCATTGCTGTTATCGTCGTCACATCACCACCATCACTACCATCATAACTATCAGAGTCAAGATTTACATAAAAAGTGTTTTTTCCTTTTTAGTTTTCTTGCCCATTGTAAACTACGAGCAAATCGAAAGTTCATCAAGTGTACGAACATTTCTCATGACAATTTCTTACAGGTGACTGAGAGCCGTTAACATTTTGACACCTTTCCGATAGCGCCCCGTCCCCTCCCCATCCATCCAATTCTGTATCCTTAACAGCAGCAGCAGCAGCAGCAGCAGCTCCCACAAGAGTCTACAGACTGCTGCGTGCGGCAGCGTTTAGGGCAGGACAGGGATGGGATCCGTGAAGCAATAAATGACGTGATTTTGATGGCCTGGCTATCTGAAAGTCCACTGTGGAGGCTGTAAGGGATGGGTGTAGAGGAATGAGGACTGGAGGGGAGGGGGAGAGAGAGAGAAAGGTGTAAGAACCTCACCTATATTATATTGTATTATATTGTATTATATTATATTATATTATATTTATGATATGATATGATATGATATGATATTATATTATGTCATATCATATCGTATCGTATTATATTATATTATACGGGAGAGAGATTAGATAACAACCTAAATGGTTCATAGCTATCAATGTAATACCCAAACAAACAAAAAATTTAAAGATATATTTACCAAGTGTCACTGACCAAAAAGAAAACAACCTTTAGCTTTTTGATAAATTTTCAGCAGTAGTAATTCAGTATTTAATGATCTTGCCAAAAACAGACTGTAAATGTCCCTATGTAGCGTAGCTCTATCTCTCTAATTATAACCCTAATGCTGCAGTCAGCCCTCTGTATCTACTGCATCCATCGCGCAGACTGTTGTTCCAGAAACTACCCCCATTCCACAGACATGTACATACATAAGCACTTTCCATTATCCCTCTCTGCGTGGAACTTGTGATTCTAGAACAAGCAGTGCGGCCATCTCACTGCATAATGTGTGCATCAGACATCTGTAATTCTGGAACAAAACCAGACATCTCTCTGCGTATATGTATCAGGCATTTGTAGTTCTAAAAGGAGAAGAAAAAGAAAAGAAAAGAAAACCCAAACAAACAGACCAACCCTCTGCCAATGTGTACAAACCATTTGCAGTTCTAGGACACAGAGCAGAGACATCTTGTCTCCAGAGGATGGGGTTGCCCATGTTTACATCTGAACTGAACACTAGTCTGATAGCTTTGCAGCAGGAAACTCAATAGATAACACGAAAGTGAGATCTTACATTAGCTGCAACGGGAGCACAGTGTTTTTCCCTCATGTGCATGTCCTGTCCTTGTGTGTTTGCTGGATATGACTTTCCTCTTTATAATGAGAGTCCTGGGTTGTTCTGGTTCAAGCATAAGATGAAAGAGAGAGAGAGGGGGGAGAGGGAGATAGAGGGGGGGAGGGAGGGAGAGAGAGAGGGAGAGAGAGAGAGGGAGGGAGGGAGAGAGGGAGGGAGGGAGAGAGGGAGAGAGAGGGAGAGGGAGAGAGAGAGGCAGACAGACAGACAGAGAGACAGACAGACAGACAAAAACCTTTTTAAAAAATATTTCACTGATAATGGAATAAGCACTCATGTGCTTTTTCATCCAATCCCCGTGTGTATGCAGTTTTGTCAATTTTGTCATCCGTTCCTACCGGCACACAATCGCCTACTCTTCCGAAAAGTGGAACGGGTTTTAACGTGTGCGCAAGATGTTCTGCGTGCGTTCGCACTCGGGACCTCGGTTTATAGTCTCATATGAAGGACATTCGGGGAAAGTGGAGTCAGCACTGATGTTAACTCCAGAGGAAGAATCCTCTTTAACGAGAATCAAACCCGGGTCGGCGGATCACGAATACATCACTCTAACACCAGGCTATCCCCTGCCCCCTTTTTGGAAGAGTAGGCCATTGTGTGCGGGTGGGAAAGGATGAAAAAGGTTACATAGCTGTATACACACGGGGACTGGAGGTAAAAAAGTAAGAGTACTTATTCCACTATCCTCAAAATAGAAGAATAAAAATAAACAGAAGAAAGAAAGAAGAGAGAGAGAGAGAGAGGAAGAGAGAGAGAGAGAGAGGAGAGAGAGAGAGAGAGAGAGAGGGGGGGGAGGGTAAGGACAGAAAGACACTGATACAAAAACAGAGAGAGAGAGAGAGAGAGAGAAGAGAGAGAGAGAGAGAGAGAGAGAGAGAGAGAGAGAGAGAGGAGAGAGAGAGAGAGAGAGAGAGGACAGAAAGACAGACATACAGAGGCAGAGAGAGACAGAGAAAGAAGAGACTGATAATGACACTGACATATTTTTGTCAGAAACTAATGACATACAAACCTACACTATTACCCTCACAGACAGACAGACAGACAGACAGACAGACAGACATAAAGACAGACAGGAGGAAAGACAAACAGATATAAAGACAGGAAGAAAGAAAGAACAAAAGAAAGAAAAACAGACAAACAGAAAGAAAGAGGTAGTAAAAGCATAACAATGAATATGAATGAACGAATGAACGCGGGATTTGAATGACTGAACGAATGAAAAATAAAATAGAAATAGACAGCGTCAGAGGAAGACAGACAATCAGGAAAGAGATATTCTTCTTCACCGAATGCCCAGACAGCAAGCACCATTGTCTGTCTGTCTGTCTGTCTGTCCTATGAGCGGAAATGCGTTGCACTGCGGTTAACTGCTGGACAAGTCGCCTGAGAAGGCGGAGGAGATAACTGTCCTGTTTTAAGTCTGTGGAAAGAAGGCAGGAGAATGGACCAAGAAGGCAGAAAGTAGACAAGAAGGAGGTGACAGGAAGAAAAGGAGCAAGGCAGAAACAAAGAGAGGGATAGAAAAGAGGGAATTCCTAGTACAGAACTTCCAGAATGTGGGAATGCTATTTGACACTGACAGGCCCCGGCATTCCCACTGGGGAGGACAGAGCCATGACTCAGACACACACAGATTTAAAA
>CM054157.1:663821-686321 GCA_028751875.1 Rapana venosa
AATTTTACATCTCACATTAAATTTTTATAATAGCCTTACGTCATAATCATCAAAGTATCATAGCCACACATTTGCACGGCATCAAACAATGAGCATTAGTTGAAGCATGAAAAAACAACAACATCCCCCCAAAAAACAACAACAACAAAAACACACAAAAAAACAAACAAAAAAAACACACCAACCCACAACAACCACACAACACCCTAACAAACAAGCAGTAGAGCATCAGCACACACACACACATACACACACACACACACAACACACACACACACACACACACACACACACACACACACACACACACACACACACACACACAGTTCAACAAGCATGCTCACCCAATGTATATTACAGGAAATTAAACAAGTATGCTACTGATGTAAAACGCAGCAAAATTCGTGCCAGAAACAACACCATCATTGGCATATGGAATGTACGGACACTAAGAGCTGCAGGCAAAGTGGAAGAACTGACACATGAGATGTCCAGATATCACTGGCACATCCTTGGGCTCTGCGAAGTCAGGTGGAAAAACATGGGAGAAACAACGACCCAGGAAGACCACAAATTATACTACAGTGGAAAACAGGATAAACATGAACACGGCGTGGGGTTTCTCGTTCACAAAGACACCGTGAACACCGTCATGAGCTGTCAGCCTGTGTCCAGCAGACTTATTACCATCCGCCTGAGAGCAACCCCCTTTAACATAACTGTAGTACAGGCATACGCCCCTACATCAGACTGCACAGATGAAGCCGTAGAAGAATTTTATGACCAGCTACAAGAGGTTCTGAATCAAACGCCCAAGAAAGACATCCTCGTTGTGCAAGGCGACTGGAACGCCAAGGTAGGAGAAGATGCATGGAAAGACTGGGAGGGCGTTTGTGGGCCACATTGTAATAACCAATCAAATGAAAGAGGCTTGAGACTCCTGGAGTTTGCCAGTAACAACCACCTCCAGCTAGTGAATACACTTGGCCCACACAAGAAATCCAGAAAATGGACATGGCATAGCCCAAATGGAGAACACCACAACCAAATAGATTACATCATGGTGAAAAGACGGTTTCAGTCTAGCGTTAACATCGCACAGACACGAAGTTTTCCAGGAGCAGACATAGGGAGTGATCATGATCTTGTGATGATGACTTTCCGACTACGTCTAAAGAAAATCCACAAGCGGAACAACATCAGGATCAAATTTGACCTCGAGAAGCTGAAGGACCCAGAGGTATTAGAAATTTTTCAAGCAAGGATAGGTGGAAAGTTCGCAGCACTCACTGTGATAGACTCGGACATAGATACACTGACGAATAGTTTCAATACAGCAGTGACTGAAACAGCAAGCGAGCTCCTTGGCAAACGCCGACCAGTCAAAAAACCATGGGTCACACCTAACATCCTACAACTATGCGACAAGCGTAGAGAGTTGAAGAAAAAGAAAAATGAAACAAAAGAAAGAGCAGAACAATATAGGGCAGTCAACAAAAGAATCAGGAAGTCCATGACGGAGGCAAAAGAGAAATGGATCGGTGAACAGTGCCAAGACATTGAAGAGAACATCAAGAAAAACAATAGCAAGAAAGCATATCAGCTGGTAAAAGACCTGACTAGCACGAAACAGAGAAAAGGTTTAACAATCCAAGACAAAAATGGGAAGTGTCTCACTGACGACCAGGATATTCTGAACAGATGGACAGAATACTGCTCCGACCTGTATAACTATAGAACCGCAGGTGATCCAGAAGTCCTTAATGTACCCGAAAGCAAAGACACAGACAGTCACCCTATCCTCCGAGAAGAAGTGGAAACAGCAGTCAGATCGCTGAAAAAGGGGAAGTCAGCAGGGGCTGACAACATTCCAGCTGAGTTGGTCCAAGCTGGAGGGGAAGCCATGATCAGCGCCCTACTAAGAATCTGCAACAAGATCTGGCAGACAGGAAAATGGCCAACACCATGGACGCAGTCACTCATCATCACCTCCCCAAGAAAGGAAATCTACAACAATGCCATAATTACCGCACAATCAGCCTCATATGTCACCCAAGCAAGGTCATGCTGCAGATAATATTGAATAGACTGAAGCCACAAGCAGAGACCATCATTGCTGAGGAACAAGCAGGTTTCAGAGCAGGGCGCAGCACAACAGAACAGATATTCAACCTCAGAATACTATGTTAGCGGTACCTTCAACATCAACAAGACCTTTACCACGTATTTATCGATTTTAAGAAGGCATTTGACAGGGTGTGGCATGCAGCTTTGTGGGCAACCATGAATTTGTACAGCATCAATGCAAACCTGATCAGAGTCATCAAACAGCTGTACAGCGAGGCCACCAGTGCAGTGTACTACAACAACAACATTGGAGAATGGTTTCGAACAACAGTTGGAGTAAGGCAGGGCTGTCTACTCTCACCCACTCTTTTCAACATCTTCCTTGAAAGATCATGGCTGATGCACTGGAACATCATGAAGGATCAGTCAGCATTGGTGGCAGAACGATCACAAACCTCTGCTTCGCAGATGACATTGATGGAATAGCAGGATCAGAAAAAGAGCTTGCCAGCCTAACAGAACACTTGGATAAGGCCTTCAAAACATACGGCATGGAAATCAGTGCAGAGAAGACCAAACTGATGACTAATAACACCAACGGCATTAGCACTGATATCAGGGTTAATGACCAGAAGCTGGAAACAGTTCAAAGCTTCAAGTACCTGGGAGCCATTGTATCCGACCAGGGATCCAAGCCAGAAGTAGTATGCAGGACTGCACAGACAATAACAGCTTTGTCAAAAACTAAACACCATCTGGAGAGATAAGAATATCTCACTTATCTCCAAGATCAGACTAATGCGCTCCTTGTCATATCCAGATTTCTGTATGCCTGTGAATCATGGACCCTGACTGCAGATTTGGAGAGAAGAGTACAGGCAGTGGAGATGAGATGCTTTCGGAGACTCCTTGGCATCTCCTACAAAGACCACATAAGCAACGAAAGCGTGCATAACAGAATCCAGCAAACCATTGGACCCTATGAGAACCTTCTAACGATCGTGAAAAAGCGTAAACTTAAGTGGTATGGGCATGTCACAAGATCCCAAGGAATTACAAAGACATTTTTGCAAGGCACTGTCCAAGGAGGAAGAAGAAGAGGCAGACCAAGGAAGAGCTGGGAGGATAACATCAGTGAATGGACAGGCCTAGAACTCAACAAAACCCTGAGAAAGGCAGAACAGAGAGAGGAATGGAGGGAACTGGTTGCTGAGTCTTTGAAGGTGCCCCCACGGTCGTCAGACTATGGGACAGATAGAATAGATAGTGTGGTACGCTTTTTTAAAAGATGATATGCTACTTTTCTCTTTTATAAAGACTGGGATTTCGTTCCATAATTTGCTGTCAGAATAAACAAGAGACGACATGAAGAGATCGGTTCTTGGACGAGGAGTAACAACACTACTTTTGTTACGAACAGTTTTAACAGGGAACCTCTGACAAAGATAAGGAGGAGCTAGTTTATTCATGATCTTATACATAAATACACCTTTATTAAAGAGACAATGTAAACTAAAAGGAAGAATGTTTAACTTTTTGTAGCTATTAGTTTTTAAGGAGTAGTTCTAAGGAGAATTAACTTGAGAGACCGTTTATATACTCTCTCAAGTTGTCGTATACAGTTTTTACTTGCCAAATCCCAGCATGTAGATGCATAGTCAAGATCAGGTTTTATGTAAGCATAGAAGAATAGTTTTCGAGTATGTTGATCCAGGAAATGTTTATTCGATTAAGTTGGAATAGCTTCTTAGATATTTTTTAGAAACACTAAAAACATGATCTGACCATGACAATTATTATCGATTTTTAGACCAAGTAGTTTATATGAACTGACTTCTTCTAATATTTTATCGTAAATCTTCTTTCCCATTTAGTTTGATTTTAAAGTTTTGGCGCTTTTGTCTGTGGCAATCACCATGAATTTTGATTTCAAAGGATGGAGAGCCATGTGTTTAAACACTCTGACCACGCTGCTAGATTGTTTAAGTCTTCTTGCAATATAGTAGCTACAGAGTTTACATCATGATCAGCTGTATGTATGGTAGTATCGTCAGCAAAGAGTTCACAAGTGGATGAAACATGGAGAGGAAGATCGTTGATATATATAGAAAAGAGGACTGGCCCTAGCACGGAACTTGAGGAATACCATACTTCACAGGCAAAAGGGACGACATAATTGAATCTTGATAAACAGCTTGTCGCCTTTTATCAAGAAACGAGGTAATCAGTTTTAGAGAGTCTGCGCATAAACCATACATAGCAAGTTTCTTTACTAAGAGTTTGGGGTCAATACAGTCAAATGCCTTGGCAAAGTCTACAAAAACTGCTCCAGTTAAGATGTTATTGTTGATATTTAAATGCCATTGCTCTATGAGATTACTGAGGCAGTATGACATGAATAATTTTCTCTAAAGCCGCTTTGATTAGGATGAAATAAGTTATGCTCAGTAAAGTATGACAGAAGATGTTGCTTTAAATGCTTTTCTAAAGGTTTAGATAAAATAGATAGAATCAAAATAGGTCGATAGTTGGAAGGGTCATTTGGATCTCCAGATTTAAGAATAGGTACAACTTTGGCAACTTTAAACATTTGAGGATAGGAACTTTTTTCAATGCAGAGATTATAGATATATGTAAGATGTTCAGATATTACTTGCGCGGAAATCTTCAAAATTTTGCTGTCTAAATTATCTAAGCCACGGGATTTTGTTTGTTTTAATGAACACAACTCCTTATGCACTTCATGCACACCAATATATTTGAATGACAGTTTAGACTTTGTTGACTTAGAGCTACAATATTCCTGTAAAATTGGTAAGTAATTGAATTCTGAGCGGTCAAGATTTACAATTTTTTCAGCAATAGAACAAAAGTGTTGATTTATATTATCTGCAGATAGACCTGTACCTGATGAAGCACTTGATGAAGATGATTTACCGGCTAACTGATTAATTGCTTTCCAGAGAGACTTTGGGTCCTTAGATGATATTAACTCACTGAAATATTTCTTTTTTGCAATTCGTTTCATGAATGTCACTCTGTTACGTTGTTCCTTAAATTTTCATCTCTTCCTGTTGATTTTAGTAAATTATCTCGGACGGTTATGGCTTCAGTGATTTCATCAGTTAACCAAGGTGGTTTATCTTTAGCTTTTACACGTTTGATTCTAAGAGGGGCGTGACTATCAAAGATAGATGAAAAAATATTATACCAAATTTCAAGTGCTTCATCTGGGTCAGTAAACTGATAGACATCGGAGAAGTTAGCTTTACATAAGTCGGACAAAATTTTTTTTTCATTAAACGTTCTATAGCTGCGGAAAGAAATGTATTTGTGTTTGCATCTGGGTATTTTAGCACCTTTTTTGACCAAGTAAAGCATACAGGATAGTGATCACTAAGACCATATACAGGTACAGACAGTTCTACAATGTTAGATGGAGTGGTTGTGTATATATGGTCAATCAGTGTTTCAGAACGTAGAGTTTTCCTTGTAGGAGTAGTTACCAATTGTGACAGATTATAAACCTCAAAGATTCTTTTCCATTAGGCTTAAGTAAATCAATATTGAAATCACCAAGTAAGATTAATTCAGTTGAGTAGCTACAAACATCGTCCATCATTTGTTCAAAATTATCAAACCAACTAATGCGTTCATCTGGGTTTCGATACAAAAATCCAACTAGTATTGGTTTGGCTCCTTTCAGGCGTATTTCTAGCCATATACATTCAATGCCATAGTTATCAAATAATGTTATCTGCTTATAATTTACTGAATGATGTATATAGGTTATTAACCCTGTTTCTAATTTGGTTTTGGCATCTCGTCTGATAGAATTATAGCTCGGAACTGATATTATATCATCTGCTACATTACGTGACAGCCTTGACTCAGAAAAGCCAAAAATATGAAAGGGACTATTTACATTTGATAAAATGGAGAGCAAGTCTGAAACTTTATTTAGCAGATGACAAACATTTAAAAAGCCTACTTTGAATCCATATCTAGTTAGCCAACCATTGGAATTGGACAGTTTTGCCATATTGTATACAATTAGGCAAAACTACAAAAAACAATTATTCACTCTAACAATTTTATTCTGAACTCGCACAATTTTAGCAAACCCACAATACAAAAAAGTTTCAAAAGTAGACTTATAATTAATGCAAAATTATATCTCTACAACATTTACACCACCAACAAGCACAAAAGCAAAGAGCAGAAAGTCAAAATTTGGAAATGAAAATACCAGTCTAATACAAAATTAAGTAAGCAAAGAAAGCGAAAGCAAACACAACTTCAAAGCCAATGTGAAACAAACTGCAAACTCTGAATCAATCCAAAAGTAACCTTGAATGACCAGTATTAAACCACTCATAAATTTTATCAAGAGAAAATACTCTTGCCTGACTTTATTCTCTTAATCAGTTCATTTCACAGAAACAAATACAGCTGCAGAAAAAAAAAAAAAAGGGTGAAAGGGTGAAAGGGTGGCGCAGCGCTAAGTGGCGACGCGTTCTCCCGCTCTCCCCGGGGAGAGCAGCCCGAATTTCACGGAGAGAAATCTGCCATGACTTAAAGTGGTATGAAATAAAATCTGAGCGCTTTGATTTGTTGCTTTACAAGATTCAGCGCTATATAAATTCCATACATTATTATTATTATTATTATTATTATTATTATTTCAACATCCCACAGAGTCAATGTCTGTTCACACACACACACACACACACACACGCGCGCGCGCGCGCGCGCGCTGAAATACATACACCCATATGCAATCAAAACATGCACGTGCACGAAGCACCGCCTGCATGTCTCCCCTACGGTCTGCACCATGCACACCCAGTCCAGCCTGCAGAGCACTGCGCGCGTGCCCCCCTCCCCCCCCCCCCCCCCTCCAGGGTGCACATAAGGCACGTGCCATAGGAAAAGAGAACATGCACACACCTCCCCTCCTCAGTAAGCACAGCCGCATGACCCCTCAGGAAGCACAGCATACTTGTAGTTTCAGGATGCACAGCATGCATGTACCTCCCATCAAGAACAACATACATCAACCACCCAGGAAGCAATAAATGCACGCTCCTTCCACCAAGCACAGCAGGCATGCACCCACAAGTAGGCACAACAGACATTTTCACATGGATGCACACAAAACACACACACACACACACACACACACACACACACACACACACACACACACACACACACATTAATCTAACTGTAAGCTTTTTTCTGATTGAACCAGTCTTGAAGGAGGGAGAATAGTATTATGATTTTCTTTTTCTAGCTAGTTTGTTGTTTTTGTTAAAGCATGTTTGCTGCCACTCACAACTTTTGACATTAGTGATTTGCACTTCAAGAGTTCTACTTCATGATAACACTTTTAATAAATGTAAACAAAGGGATAAAATCACTACAGTGTGATCATTCTTCATTGAGGGGAGAAAAAATCTTCATAGGGTCTAAAACTGAGAAAGAATTTGGGATGCCATATTGAGGAGTTGGTAAGCATATTGTCCTGTTGGGACACCAGACGGGGGTCGGGCCCCTGGGTGGTGGGTGGTGGCGCTGGTGGCAGTAACAGTCTGTAGGGGCTGGGGAGGAATGGGATAAGGGGGATAGGGAAGTGAAGGGAAAGGATTCCATTGGGTCTGGAAGGGTAGGGGCATGGTCTGGGGTGAAGGGGAATGGGAACATCAGAGGATTGCTGAACATTTGCATTTTCACCGTTATGAAGCTGTGAAGAGGAAGATGAAGAGGACTGGAAGGGCTGACTCCTGGAGTCAGCCAGTGGCTCTGAAGGGACCCAGTGGGCAGGAGCAGGACCGTCATGTAGAGGTGGCTGTCTGTTGGTCTGCTGACCCCTCCTCCGGGAAGGCAGCATGGGGTAGTGCGTCATGGAGGAGACGGCGGGTACTGCAGGTGCCCAAGTGTCACGTCCACAGAATGGGCGAGGTCCGTTAAAAGACACCGTCCTGCCTTGTCTCGTGTCGTCAACTGCACTGAGATGTTCTGCCGGCAGCTCGTGCATGAGCACACCACCAGGCGGACCAGCCTCCTCAGGATGTTGATGTGAGTGAGCTGGCCGAGGGAGGAACTGCTTGAAGTTGACAGCTAGCCTGCCACTCCCTTCAGGCTGGGGTGAATAGAGTCTTTATAAAGTGCCTGTCTAGGGGCACCATTCGGCGTCAGAAATGTCCTGGTTATTAATCAGGTTACCCGGCTGTGGCACAGCTGTATGCAGATTTTTGTTGGAGGGCAAGATGCATTATTGAGAGGATGTCGTCCCCAAGCTGGAATAATTGAACTGAAAGCTATGTTTGCTTCAGGGAAAGATTCTTTAAACAGTGCCTCAGCTCCACCCATTGCTTGGTAGATAAACAGTCCTGCAGGACAGTCAATTACGCCAAATGGACTATCAGTTTCTGAACATGTCTGCATTTTGCTGAAGTGTTGTAAGCCATTTTGTCAAGTGTTGTAGTGTCACACCCGGTATGCACAGCTTGAACACACGGTTCTGTTGACTTCCTAACCGTCTTGTATCGATGTGTCTTATGCCAGAATCTCCTACAAGGACAGAGCTGAAATTGTCTGGAATTTTAATTTCTTGAAGAATTTGCTCAGGGTTTTTTTTCTCGGATGACTTCTCATTGAGCAGATTTGTTCTGAGGCATTTTGAGTGTCAGAAATAGCCGTATCACTTTGTTTTTACCCTCGAGATCAGGTGTGGTTCGATAATGGGTCAAACCGATTTTGTATCGACACAGGGGATGTTATGTGGAGATGGGGTTCAGGAGTTTTAGCTATACATTCTGTTGCAGTGAATCGTTCTGGAGTATCTGTTTTAACACTACTGTCAGCACTGGTTGTAACCTTGCATGTGTTGTCTTCCTCAAGTTCTGGAAGCAAATAAGGATCTGGGGCTCTGGCAGCCTCAAAGGCCTGCTCATCTGCTTTCATCCTCACCATGTCGCACTGGGTTGAGCTTGTCATGACTGGAGCTTTGTTCATCAGGAGTTTTAGTTTTGATGGGAAGTGTACCCACATGTGTTTTTAATGAATGATTTTTTTGCTTGTGGTATTGATCTGGGTTTCCAGTTGAGAAATATACTTGTTAAGGTTTTCCAATTTCAGTTCCATACTTTCTATTTTGCTATTCAAATGTTGCTTGATTTCATTTTTGATGGAAACCTGTGCATCATACAGTTGAGAGGTGAGTCTGTTTTCAAGGTCACCAAGTTGCACTGTCACAAGCTCTGACTTCTTCAAGGAGTTTCAGTTTTAGGTCCATAGAGTGGTCAAAAAGTCTTTTAGGACACATTGTGCGCCTTCTACTTCGTTTGCTGTGTGTTTGCTTGTGTGACTTAATGGTTTCAGACATCGCATGATGAAGGTTAGAAGCCAGGCCTACTGAGGAGTCACCCTCCTCTTTTGTTGGAGTTGACTGCAGTGTTTCTTGAAATCCTCTGACTGCATTCTCTTTCGAAATACCATCATAATTTTCAACAGGGACAGCTGCTTTGAGTTCAGTGTCAGTCTCATCACTGAAACTGCTAAGGAGAGAGGATATAGGGGTGAGTAGGATACGGGCTGTAGAAGTCATACGTACAGGAGGAGAAAGCTGGATAGAATGATAAACATCTTCGAGGAAAGAAATAGGATGAGCTATCAGCTGATTTTGCAGACTGTCAATGTTGTCATTCAGACAAAAATCAGACACAAGATCGCGGAGAAGTTCACATTCTTTTTTGTCCCACTGCCTGCAGTCATTACCTTGACAGAGTAAGGTGCCTGTGCCTTCCTTTTTAAAGTATAGAGACAGGGTTATTCTTTTAGAGTCCTCCACGTAAATTCTAATGACTGATTTGCAGAGACCTGTGGGAAAGGGGTCGCTGATCCAGTTGGGAAGAGAAATAACATTGTCATCATCATCGAAATCAGTGAATTCAATTCTGACAAGTTCTTCTGTGACAGCAGAGTATCTGTAAATTAAGCTGTTTCGCCATGCTGTTAGCTCTTTTTCAGGCAAGAGAAACGTTTTGAATCGAATCCAAAGTTGCCTGAAGTTTATTTTCTTTGACAGATGGTGGGTGTTCCATAATTGAAGAGAATCACCATTTTCACATCCACTCTTTCAATCACAGACATTGTCTCGTGGGATTGCTGCTTCAATTCATAGTTTCACCATTTCAATTCATCTTTTACAACATACTTTTCAAATTGTTATTGATTTTCTTGATATAAAAATAGTGGTCGAAGAATTCAGTTTTGTGTGGTGCCTGTGTTCGACCAGATTTTTAAAAGTTCATGCCCTTTGATAAACAACAAAACCCCACGTGTGTAGGCTCAACTTGCACGTGCACAGATGGTACACATAGGCGTGGACAAGGGAAAAGCTGTGATTACTGTTTATAGTTTTGAAATTCAAATGCTCTTCTTTAAGTTTACTAATTATTAATTAATTGATTACGCACCGTTTGAAAGTCTCTACCACACTCTAACTTCACAGTCGCACTCAAAGGGGCTTCACACACCAGTTCACAAAATTTCACGACTGTTGATGACTTTGATCACCATCAAATTAGGTAATACTGAAGAGCCACGTCAAACACAACCCACTAGTTCAGCTCAGAGGGAGAGAGAGAGAGAGAGAGAGAGAGAGAGAGAGAAAGAAAGAAAGAAAGAGAGAGAGAGACAGAGAGAGAGAGAGAAAGAAAGGAAGGAAGTAAGGAAGGAAGGAACACAAAAGAATGGAGAAAAGAAAGAAACAAAGGGGAGAAAGGCAGTAACAATCACACGCAAACACAAAAAGGAAGAAAAAGGAGTTAGTGAATGAATGACTGGATGAATGAATGAAAACCAAATAACAGACGGGAAAGTACACAGGAAAAAAGACAGTAATAACAATGTTAATAATAATAATAATAATAATGTATGGAATTTATATAGCGCTGAATCTTGTTAAGCAACAAATCAAAGCGTTCGAGAGACATACAGGCATTCAGAGAAACAGAAACACAGATTTAACACTGTCTCTACTGTTGTGCATGTGATCCTTTCTGTGTGCTGTCCCCCAGCGGTCACGCTTCCCATTGCATTCCCATGGGCTTCAGTGACACTGCAGCCAGTCTGCTTTGTGCCCCAGCGTCATTCTAACGGATTTATGGCACAGAAATGTGCAGATTCTTCATGCCCTGTTACCGCTTATTACCTCTCATTATGAAGCTTTCTGACCACAATTCACGGACAGTTTTCTCCATATTTTTGGGCCATGTAAGAATTGAAAGCTAGCTAGTGTCATGGCAATATTTGATCATTCAGGTGAAACAAATATTGACTATAAATCTTCATTCTAACTACATTCTTTAAAGCTGACTATGTGAGCCACTCCTTTGATTTATGACCATGACTGTTATCCCAAGAGTTCACCTCATGCCAGAAGCATGTTACACACAGACAGAGCTTTCAGATGAAGGATTGCTGTTGGGAATAGTATCAATAATCTAAGCAAAGTCTGCTTCTAACAGCCCTGCATGGGAGGGGGGGGAGAGATTTCTCTTTCTCTGTGCTGATTTGCGTGACCTCTTGCATTTTGAAATTCAAAGAACTGTTTTTCTTTACCCTTTACTCTAAAGACCACCACGACAGAAAAGATTACCATTGAGCATGCACATACAGGCAAAGGGGGGACGGGACAGCCTGGTGGTTAGAGCGATGCATTCGTGATCTGCTAACCCGGGTTTGAATCGCGTTAAAGAGGATTTTTCCTCTGGAATTAACATCAGTGCCGACCCCACTTTCCCCAAAACTCGATTGGATGAGACTATAAACCGAGGTCCTGTGTGCAAACGCACGCAGAACATCTTGCACATACGTTAAAAACCGCTCCGCTTTTTGGAAGAGTAGGCCAGTGTTTGCCGCTGGGAACGGATGACAAAATTGACAAAACTGCATACACACGGGGACTGGATGAAAAAAGCACATGAGTGCTTATTCCATTAGCCTCGAAATAAAAGAATAAAGAAAAGAAAGAAAGAAGAGAAACTTGAAAAACAACCACAAGAGTGCTGACAGAACTACATAGCTGAAAACAGAGACTGGGATATGGAGGAGGACGAGCATCAGTGTCTTAAGGTTCATGAGCTAGTCATAAAGGACAAACACCGTTGAGAGATAAATGACAAAGAGACAAAGAGTAAAGAATGAGAAAGAGAGAGAGAGACAGACAGACCGGCATACAGACAGATAGACAGACTTACAGACAGACAAACAGACAGAAAGAAGAGAGAGAGAGAAGAGAGAGAGAGAGAGAGAGAGAGAGAGAGAGAGAGAGAGAGAGAGAGAGAGAGAGAGAGAGAGAGAGACGTACACTATAAGGTAAAACCTGAGACCAGCTGAAACAAATGCGAAATTATTAAGTTTGGTTGTTTTTTCGGGGGAGGGGGGGGGCGGATTTTTATTCATGAAGGGTAATAAATCATAATAGAATAAGCCACTATTGATTTTTTTTATCCAGCTCTCTGGAATCCCCCTCCGCAAGAACACCCCCCCTAACAAAAATAACACCCCCCAAAACAAGCCCCTCCCCCCGAAAAAAATAAAAAAATCAAACTAACATAAAAATTGTCAAATGCACACAGCATGAAAATACACCATGAACATCATTTCTGACAAACAAATGAATATCAAATACCAATAAGGGAATAGAGAGAACATCATTTTGAAGATACAACAGAGAGAGAGACAGAGACAGAGAGACAGACAAACACACAGACAGAGACAGAGAGACGGACAGACAGACACACAGACAGAGACATAAGGAGAGAGCCCCCCTCCCATCCCCCCACCCCCACACACACGCACACATGCACGCATGCTTGCACGCATGCAAGCACGCATACACACACTTACACGCACACGCACGCACGCATGCTTGCACGCATGCAAGCATGTACACACACACACACACACACACACACACACACACACACACACACACACACACACACACACACACACATACTCATAACTAACTCTCTCCTGCCTTTAAAGCAGTACACAAACACTTCACCACAGTCAGAAGAGAATGCAGACACGAAACCACCACACACAGCATCAAGCAAGCCTTCACACACGTACATCACATCACAGTGAAGAACCTTTCTCCACACACGCTCTCTACTCCTCCTTTACTTCACTGGTTTTCACTCACACACAAGTTGCGTGTTGCCGCCGACAGAGAGCTAGACTAGTGGAGGGGAAGGAGAGAGAAGGAAGTGCTGTAGATCAGAGCATCCCACAGCCAGGACAGAGGAGGAGGAGGAGGCAGAGAGAGAGAGAGAGAGAGAGAGAGAGAGAGAGAGAGAAGAGAGAGAAGAGAGAGAGAGAGAGAGAGAGAGAGAGAGAGAGAGAGAGAGAGAGAGAGAGAGAGAGAGCACAACAGAAAGGTGTGAGAGACTGGAATGTCAATTTTGGGGTTGAGAAATGTGTATTGTGAATAGAATATTTGACTTAGAGTGTTGCAATATATCTCCCTCATGTGTGTGTGGTGTGTGTTGTGTGGTGTGTATAGTGTGGTGTGTGTATGTGTGGTGTGTGATGTGTGTGTATGTGTGTATGTGTGTGTATGTGTGTATGTGTGTATGTGTGTGTTGTGTGTATATATGTGTGTGTGTGTGTATGTGTGTGTGTGTGTGTATGTGTGTGAGTGTGTGTATGTGTTGTGTGTGTATGTGTGTGTGTGTGTGTGTGTGTGTGTGTGTGTGTGTGTGTGTGTGTGTGTGGTGTGTGTGTGTGTGGTGGTGTGTATGTGTGTGGTGTGTGTAGATGTGTTGTGTGAGTATGTGTGTTGTGTGTGTGTGTGGTGTGGTGTGTGGTGCATGTGTGTGGTGTGTGTGTGTGTGTGTGTGTGGTGTGTGTGTGTGTGTGTGTGTGTGTGTGGTGCGTGTGTGTGTGTGTGTGGTGTGTGTATGTGTGTGTGTATTTGTGAGTGTATGTGTGTGTATGTGTGTGTATGTGTGTGTATTTGTGTGTGTGTGTGGTATGTGTGTATGTGTGGTGTGGTGTGGTGTGTGGTGCGTGCATGCGTGTGTGCGTGCGTGCATGCGTGCGTTTGCGTGTGTGTGTGTTTGTGTGTGTAGGTGTAGGTGTGTGTGTGTGTGTGTGTATGAATGACTGTTTTGGAATGTTCTGTCTTTTCATGTTCTGTCTACTTTATTCTTTAAAATGTATTTCATTATTCTTTTATTTCGAGGTTAATAGAATAAGAGCTCATGTGCTTTTTTACATCCAGTCTCCATGTGCATGCAGTTTTGTACATTTTGTCATCCGTTCCCACCAGCACACAATGGCCTACTCTTCCGAAAAGCGGAACGGGTTTAAACATGTGATTTTAACATCTGTCTGTCTGTCTGTCTGTCTGTCTGTCTGTCTGTCTGTCTGTCTCTCTCTCTCTCTCTCTCTCTCTCTCTCTCTCTCTCTCTCTCTCTCTCTCTCCCTCATGTGCACGTACACAATGCACATTGCAATCATGATCTGCTGACCCGGGTTTGAATCCTGTTCAAAGGGAGTTAGCATCAGTGCTGTAGATCAGACAACTCCCCCAAAAGTCCTTCGGATGAGACTAGAAACCAAGGTCCCATTTGTGAATGCAAGCAGAACATCTTGTGCATAATTCTGTTAAAACTTGTTCTGCTTTTTGAGCAGGCCATTCTGTGCCACTAGGAACCGATGACAAAATCTACAAAACTGCGTACAGACGGGGACTGGATGTAAAGAACACATGAGTGCTTAATGCATTATCCTTAACATAAAACACTGAATAAATAAATCAATGAATAAATGAATAATTAAATAGATCTCTCTCACTATCTTTTATTCATTATTTCCCTGTCTACTTTTATAAAGATTTCATCGAGCATTTCTATTGTAATGCATATAACCTTGCTTCTGTGCTATCTATCCCATTCCACACACAACTCCCCATTAGATTCTCATATGCGAATGGATTAGACTGGGGCCCATACATGTATCAGTCTGCTTTGTGCCTGTCTACTACACTAACAAATTTATGACAGAGCAACACAGAACTTCTTCATGCTCACTTCATATGCCTTCACACCCTTTAGAAAAGAATCTCATGACTGGATTTTGGCTGTCTCGTTTTGTCTTGTGGGATCACACTGGACCAAATGCTAATGCCACAGCAATATTAACTTCTTCATTGAGCAGAAGTACACACTGGCTGTAGCTGTTCATTTTAAAATCATTGAAGTGAAATACATGTTACATGTGCTACACAAATAACAAGTATGTTTTTGATTTCTGGTTATGACTGCCCATATCAAGAGTTCATGTCACGCCCAGAAACATCTAGCACGCATACACTGGTCTGTGTTTAATAGCTCCATGTGGGGCTCTCCTATTCATCTGTTGCTATCACCAGGTACGGCATTAACTGCAGCACCCACTGACATTGACACAATCCTCCTTCCCTATTTGTTCTGGTCTTTGCTACATGTTGAGCACAGATTGCTAATCATCTTCAGACTATTGGTACACTTTACTTACAAATGCCGACTTCTTTCTATGTGCAGATTCATGAACTTTTGCCTCAAGAAATGAAAAAACTTACATTGTCATTAATCTGAATGAGAGCAATCCATTTGCAATATAATGCCGTCAACTCTTCAGATGTGAGCATACTATAATTGATAGAGTGTGGCAATAACAACATACAATGTAAAACTTCAGACAAAGAGATGTAGATACACTATGATGGATAGGGTGATGCAATAATAACAAAGTAAAACAAAAGAAAGAGTCACCATAATGAATAGAGTGTAGTGATAAAATAACACAGTAAAACAATATGGTGTGAAGAAAAATGCCATAAAATGTTTCACAGCTTGCTTTTCATTTACCAACAGTTTGTGAATAGATAGTTAAGGAACAAGAGACATAGAAGAAAGAAAGGTTGAGAATGAAAAAAAGAACAAAGACACAGAAACATAGAGGACAGATTAACTGATGAGAAACATCAGACTGAAAACAAAAGAAACAAAGACAAAGGCAAAGACAGACAACAAAAGAAATTAACTAAGAGAAAGGTAGGAGGGTGAGTGAATCAGACAGAAACTGCAGGGATTGGAAGGTAGATGGTAGGAGAGAAACATTATTTACCAGAAACTTTAGAAAACTTTAAAAGCATTTTTGAAAATATAGTCTCCATTTTTAAGTTTAATAAGCAAATGAGTGAGGAAAAAGAGCACACAAAGAATAGTGAGCACAGGAAGAAATCACACAAATATTTGGACTGAAAGTGTAATGGTTCTAACTTCAAAATTTTCAATGACCAACATAACATTGTAGCAAAAATCAATAATGATGTGATGAACAACAACAAATTTTACCTGAATTTTTTCTTCCATAACAACATGAATAAAATCACAATAATATCCTCCACCAACACTGAAAAAATTCTCTTTTTGTTTAAGGACTGAACAGTCCACAAAAGTCAGGTGTGAAATCCAAATGACCAACACCAACCCTTCATATAACCAGCATCAAGCCTTCAGACACAGGTACATCACATCACAGTGAAGAACCTTTCTCCACACACGCTCTCTACTCCTCCTTTACTTCACTGGTTTTCACTCACACACAAGTTGCGTGTTGCCGCCGACAGAGAGCTAGACTAGTGGAGGGGAAGGAGAGAGAAGGAAGTGCTGTAGATCAGAGCATCCCACAGCCAGGACAGAGGAGGAGGAGGAGGCAGAGAGAGAGGGGGGGGGCAGGAGAGCTGAGCACAGCTGGAGAGAGAGAGAGAGAGAGAGAGAGAGAGAGAGAGAGAGAGAGAAGAGGAGGAGAGAGGAGAGAGAGAGAGAGAGAGAGAGAGAGAGGGAGAGCAACAGAAAGGTGTGAGAGTGATTCTTTTCTTTAGAGGAAGAATAGAACATGGGAGTGTTATTGTCACTGAATAAAGGACTCCTTCCATCTCTCCGTCTGTCTGTCTCTGTCTCTTTCTCTGTCTGTCTGTGTCTCTATCTATCTATATCTATACATACACACACACACATATATATATATATCCTTTTCCTTCTTCTTCCTCTTATCTATCTGTCTCCTTCTTCTTCTTCTTCTCCTCTTGGTCCTCCTCCTTCTTCCTCTTCCTCCTCTTCTTCCTCTTCTTCTTCTTCTTCTTCTTCTTCTTCTTCTTCTTCTTCTTTTCTCTCTTTGCTTTCTCTCCTTTCTTTTTCTCTCTGTTGCTCTGATGCTTTGCCAATCTCTCTTTATGTCTGTTTGTTATCTGTCTATTTCTCTGCTCTTTCTGTCACTGACTTTCTGTCTGTCTGTGTGTCTGTATGTGTGTCTATGCGTCTATGTGTGTATGTCTGTCTCTCTCCTCCTCTCTCTGTCTGTCTTTCTGTCTCTCTCTCTCTTTCTTCTTTTCCTCCTGTTCTTGTTCCTCTCGTCTCTCTTTATCTTCTCTTCTTTCTTTCTTTCTCTATCACTTTAAATCTTCGCCCGTTTGCTTGTCACTTTATCATCTGTCTGTCTATGCACATATGTTAGTGCCTAGGTCTGTCTATCTGTCTGTCTGTCTGTCTCTCTCTCTCTCTCTCTCTCTCTCCTCTCTCTCTCTCTCTCTCTCTCTTCCTCATGGTCTTCCTCGGCTGCTACCTCCTGCAGACTCGTTCTCAGCAATGTGACTTGCTCCACCCATCCTCCAGCATTATGCTGCTGTCTTCGTGATCAGAGTGACCCTGTAGCACTTCTCCTCTTCCAATGGATTCCCATGTGCACTATACATCAGCCGCTCTTTTTGTGATTTCCTGTCATTCTAATTGATTTATGGGACAGCAAGATGGAAATTATTCACGCTCGGTTATGCTCTATCACTCTTCATAAATGGATCTGATTATCCCGTGTAGCTGGTTTTGATTTTTTAAATTTTGTTATAGAAAGAGATGCACTCCAGCAGGTTTAACTTTCCCACAACGCAATACCTGAAAATGGGGTGCAGGGCCTCAGCAACTCCTGAAGCAGTTCAGGAGTCAAATGAATGCTTTGTGTGCAGGAGAAGGTGTCCAATCTGAATGCTGACGCCACAGCTAGCTGTATCCACATGCTGGCTGAAAAAGATACTGATCTCTTGCCTTTAATGACTGGGTGTTTATTCAGTGCTTTACAATAAATCATAGCAGTGTTGGGACTTTTTTATTTACATTTGTGAGCTAACATGCTGACTTGAGTTTATTTATCTCATGGGAAAATATACCATCACAAAACACAAAGTCTTGTAGCGTTATATAACGACCTGCTGAATAACCGTTAGATTAACTTCAATATAATATGATGGTTTTAGGCTCATTACCAAACTGCAGTTACTCCACTCTGTTTCTGGGCCCTCCAGCTGATCTAAACTTTGGTCTCATCATCCTGGAACAATCTCCCTAATTACTCATGAAATAAACCCATCATATTGCATGTTGCTTAACACTCCTACAATACAGAGAATATCTATACAAAGAAAGATATCAAACCATGAAACTTGAGTGGCAGAAACGTCATAAACACACTATTTCAGTATTATGCATTGCACACACGTTTTCTGGGATTTTCACATATTTTTCTGTCTGACACTCTGTCTGTCTGTCTGCCTGTCTGTCTGTCTGACTCTGTCTGTTTGACACTGTCTGTCTGTCTGTCTGTCTGTCTCTCTCTCTCTCTCTCTCTCTCTCTCTCTCTCTCTCTCTCTCTCTCTCCCCCTCCCTCTCTCTCTCGCTCTCTCTCTCTCTCTCTCTCTCTCTCTCCCCCTCCCTCTCTCTCTCTCTCTCTCCTCTCTCTCTCTCTCTCTCTCTCTCTCTCTCTGTCTGATGCAGACTTTACCCTCACTATTCATATGCGCGTTATCTGTTGTCTGCAGCTCCATCATTCAAGACTTCCCCTGTGATTCTCCTGTGCTGACGTCATATGCCTGTACTGTCAGTCTGCCTCCTGCGTCTGTATCACTCTAATGGATTTAGGAGACATCGCTCTTTCACGCGTTATCTCCCTTTATGAAGATGTCTTATTCTCGGCAGTGATTTTCTTTTTCTGTCAAAAAAGATTGCACAGCATATCATTACTGATAAGCCCGACATCATTATTTCCCGCTGCAATTGAGAGACACCAACATATAAAGGAGAGTTAAATGTAAACGCCTATACAATGACTATAGGATTTAATGTTGTTTTTTTTGGTGTTGTTTATAGCAAGTTTGCTGGTCACAAAACGTATGGAACAAAATACGGATGTCTAAAGTAACTCCAACAAAGTCAAAACGCTTTGCAAAACGGAGTTTTTGATACAAAAGCAAAACACAAAACGAGTAGTATGTCTTCTCTGCATTAACCCCATTCACTCAACTACAAAAACTACATTTCAAATATTCTACATTTCAAATATTCTCTGTTTCAATTATTCTTTGTTTTAAATATTCTACATTTCAAATATTCTACACTTGAAATATTCTACATTTCAAATATTCTCGATTTCAAATATTCTCGATTTCAAATATTCTCTATTTCAAACATTCTCTATTTCAAATATTCTCTATTGCAAAATTCTCTATTTCAAAATTCTCTTTACATTATCTGGAATGCAAGTACGTACATTGTATACAATTCGATCATAGTTTAAATGACTTGTGTGCTGAATTTCTTTCATGTATACTATACAAATAAAACGATTAAACACCTCCTTCTCTTCCTCCTCATTTTCATCACCATCATCATTGCCATAATTATGAACGTCATAACAACAAACTAGTGAAACCCTACATACGGAAAATACCCTTCACTTGTGTGTATTTTGGTGTATCAAGTCGATGTCTCTGCAAAATATGCCCCCTGTGCCTGGTGGTCAGCTCAGAGGATGTGTGATTGCAAAACAGAAAGACAGAGAAGAAACAGGAAGAGACCGGCAGCTGAGAATCTGACTTCAAGGTCATAGCCGGTAGGTACCTCCTTGTCCCTCTACTCTACTTTACCCCTGGCTGCTACATCTCTCCTCCACATAAGGAACTTCCACCCCCTCCCCTAAATAAGATTATCTGTTGCTCTGTCTGTCTTGCACTCCACACTTAGGACCTTGCCTTTTTGGCAGACCATGACACTGATGCCTTCATGCTACCAAAAGTGACACTAGTGCAAAACAAACCAGAATATGACACGTTCCTTCCTGAAGACATTGTCTGAATTGATATTTGACATGATTATAACGTTTCCAAGATTTGTTTCTTTTCTTCTGATTTTGAAGTCTTGATGCCGGCTTGCTTGGCTCTTGTTAACGATTTCGTGCATGATGTTCCTCTCTCTCTCTGTCTATCTGTCTGTCTCTGTCTGTCTGTCTGTCTGTCTGTCTGTCTGTCTGTCTGTCTGTCTGTCTGTCTGTCTGTCTCTCTCTCTCTCTCTCTCTCTCTCTCTCTCTCTCTCTCTCTCCTACCTTCTTTTTCCCTGTGCTCCTCTTCTTTCACCTCTAGCCCCTTGCAACTCCATCTCCCTCCCCCCCAACCCTGTCTGTTTGAAAGGTCGATAGTCATGTACTGACTGCTCTTGTTTTCCAATCAGTGCAGTCACAGGTCGACCAGTGATAAAAGCCCAATTAATGGAGACCACAGCATCTTCCAGTAGTGTATGGGAGGGCTGGAAGACAGATATGCTACTTCAGAGTCTTGATAGCATCTGTGGACAAGGTTTGGTGATGTGATTTACTCAGCTCTGACAAGATGACTAGAGAAGACGACAGTGGAGTTGTAACTGACTCTCCTTGTAGCATTTCAGAAGCATTGACCTTGACTATTAGCTGATTGCCAGGGATTTGTTAATGATGGTTTGGTATTGCTGCTGGCAGTCTTTCCTTGTTGTCATTATCAAAGTTGGTTTCCTGATAGTGTTATTGTTGATATGTTAAAAGTGTCACTTTAAAACCATGGCTACTGTGAAAAAGACATCTAAAAACAGAACTGCAATTCTGCCTCCCAAACTGTGCTGTACGTATGTATGTATGTATGTATGTATGTATGTATGTATGTATGTATGTATGTATGTATGTTATACACGCGCACGCGCGTGTACACATACTGACACACACACAAACACACAGATTAATAATTTATATATATATATATATATATATATATTATATATATATATATAATATAATATATATATAATATTCATCACAAATGTTATCCACTATGTATGTAATAATAATAATAATAATAATAATAATAATAATGATATATAATAATAATGTATGGAATTCATATAGCGCGGAATCTTGTAAAGCAACAAATCAAAGCACTTTTAAAAAAAAATATATGCGTGTGTATGCGGTCCAGGGTCCAGCATATTGAGGGCGGCGCCCATCTTCTCTCCCTCGCTGCTTTAACTTCCCTGACCCTAAAGAGGGCAGGTACCCATTTACAGCTGGGTAAACTGGGTGACTGTACTGAAGCCAAAGCGCACAAACGGTCACCCATCCACTTGGTAACCACGCTCGACACTGCTTAACTTTGGCTTAGGGGAAGTAAGTGCCTTGACCACTGAGCTATCCCGTCTTGACGCTAGAAATCATAGAACTAATCTAATGATTACTGGGTACATCAATTACTCTAAAATCCCCAAAACCTGGGTACATCAATTACTCTAAAATCTAAAATCCCCCAAACCTGGTGAATACCCAAAACCTGGTCTTAAGTCTCCAACAGCCTCGTCATGATAAAGAGGAGGATGGAGGGGGGTGAGCAGCAGCAGCAGCAGCAGCAGCAGCAGAAGAAGAAGAAGAAGAAAAGAAGAAGAAGAAGAAGAAGAAGAAGAAGAAGAAGAAGAAACCCAGCAACAACAACGACAATGACTTCGACAGCAACAACTACGACAGCAACACTAACAACAACGAAGCAACTGCAGCAGTACCAACAGAGGCAGCAACACAGGCAGCAACAGCAGACATCAGCAGAAATAAAAACAACATTTTCCCATGCAAGAACAAAACAAGCACATCATGGACATAATCTCAGACAAGACAGTTCCCTATGGAACTCCATGTTGAATAAACAAAGACGTTCATTACTTCATTTGTCAGTTAACAGTGCTGATGGCTGACAGCCTGTCAGTTACCTGCTGCCAATTACCTTGTGTCTGCAAACATAATAACATTATCTTTACACCGGCACGCCTGCAGTTCACAAGAGAAATCAAAGTCTGTGCACAAGCGGGGTGCTGAGGTGCCTTCTTCATTCTACAAGGTTTAAGTGTGCAGTGGGAGTCACATAGAGTTTTGTGTGTGGTTCGTTTTTAGTGTTTTTTTCTCGTTTGGCTTTGTTTCGTTTTGGGGGATCTGTTGCCTTGGCTTGGTGCCTTGCTGCTTGCTTGACTGGCT